>JADBJO010007214.1:70000-80000 GCA_016801955.1 Conus betulinus
TTGGGGGCACGTTTCGAATCAGCGTCACGGTCCGCTGATTGTGGCCAAAGCTGTGCACGACTCTCCCTGCCACACCGTTTCTCCAGCGGTCTGGGGATTAGAGGAGGCAGGCCAGCGTCTGCCTTCAGCACGTTCCGCGCATACTACCTCCGGGCACCTTGTATGTGAGGAGTGGTGTGCCCGTGGAGCCTCGGATGAGTTTGCCACTGTGATGCTGCACCCACTTGGAGAGTTATCGGAGTAGTACAGCTCCAAGGGGGGGGGGGGGGTGTCACGCACGCACACATACACACACACTCTCTCTCTCTCTCTCACACACACACACACACACACACACACACACACACACACACACACATGTACGCCCATGTACACAAGCATACATACATATCAATCATTTTGTAGCAAACTTTGTGATAACTACAATTATGCAACCTTGCCCATAAATGTTCAAAACACCAACAACAGTACTGTAATAGAAACTCACTATCCATGCACACTATTCTCTCTCTCTCTCTCTCTCTCTCTCTCTCTCTCTCTCTCTCTCTCTCTCTCTCTCTCTCTCTTTTCCCATTTTTTTTATTTACATAGCATTTGCTCTGAAACTTATTGCCTCATGGGTTTTTTTAAAACGAGTGTGTGTGTGTGTGTGTGTGTGTGTGTGTGTGTGTGTGTGTGTGTGTGTGTGTGTGTGTGTGTGTGTGTGTGTGAGTGTGTGTGCGTGCGTGCGTGCGTGTGTGTGGGGCGCGCGCGCGCGCGCGTGCGAGCGCGCGTCTGATGTGTGTATGTGTGTGTGTGTGTGTGTGTGTGGGGGGGGGGTATTTGAGTGGGGGTTGGGGAGGTACATACATACATACATACATACATACATACATGCATACATAGATACATGGATACATAGATACATACATAGATACATACATACATGCATACATACATACATACATACATACAGTATGTGAGAAGTAAAAGTCAGCGTATATTAGTACTCTTTTTATTATCATGTTGTTGAATTTCATCAAAACCAGAGATGAATCTTACAGGGAACAGATTTCAGTCCAGGCAGCGTGGTAGCCTATTTTGTGGCAAACTAGACATCGTCCATGCTGTTTGTCTGAGGCACCGACAATGATGGTTCTTCCATGACAGACACCAACAACCACGCCGCGGAGATCCAAACACGACTGTTGAACATGTTACGATTCTCCTCTCTGTGAAAGCCTGACAAATGTTAAATCACACGCACGCACGCACGCACGCACTCACAGACTCACACACACACACACGCGCACACACACACACACACACACACACACACACACACACACACTCCTCTCTCTCTCTCTCTCTCTCTCTCTCTCACACACACACACACACACACACACACACACACACACACATACACACACACACACACACACACTCTCTCTCTCTCTCTCTCTCTCCTCTCTCTCTCTCTCTCTCTCTCTCTCTCGTTATAATCTACATATAAAAAGACAACAATAATTTATCCAGGCCTTTCGTATCATTGAAATATTGTAACATATATACTATAGGCATGAAACAATACAATATCTATATCACAGATGTGGACAAGAAAATATCATTAAAAACTTTTCTTCAAGACATTTAACAGATACGATGTCAAGAAGAAATGACTCAAAGGAAATTGTGAAACACATTAATGAAACAGAACATTTTCTGTCCAGATAGAATTGAAACGAACGACGTACGGGACCACATTACAAGATAAAGTATCTCAACAGACCAGAAATGTAAAACGAAACCTTCTTACTGAAATGCAACCAAATTTATAGACCACTGTAACAAAAGAAAGAAACACTTTCACCACAGAAATGAAACAATTTGCAGGGGTACAGAAAATGAACAAGACGGCTTGTTGTATATCTCATACATGAAACAAAATTTATTAGAAACAAAATATGGAACAATTTTTACGCCACTGAAATGAACAAAACAATATAAACCAACATAAAACATACCAGTCCGAAAACATCACAGGAACCTTACACGTTTACAAAACGAAACAAAAAACAAAAACAAAAGAATTTTTACACAAAGAAATGCAGCCAAAGAGTTTATACTCTTAAAGAAATAAACGGGAAGAATTTACACATCAAAGAAATAAACAAAAGAGAAGAAGAGGAACAAGAAAAAAAAAACTTTGTTTTGAAATACATATACATATCTTAGTTAATATACAACTTCAGCCGTCAATCATCAATTTTTCATCACACAAGAGTTTCCATCAATGCTTAGAAGTAACTTTTATGAACCACCATAAAGATTCAAAAGTCACATTCCAAAATCTTAGTTTAAAAAAAATGCAAAATCAATTTTGTTTTGTTTTTAAAAAACAAATTCATACTCCATCACCACAAATCACAAGTCACACAGACACGAAGAACATATGATTATACTGATCGTTCCAAATGCCAATTATATTTATACATACCAACATGTGAACACAGTTTTTTTTTCTTGCCAGTTCTCACATAAACATATGTCCCCAAATCCTCACAAAATGAGAAGTTCCTCATCACTCACTTGATGAGAAAAATTTGCCAAGTGAAAAGTCTTTCTTCAACCAAGAATATACAATATAACAGTCCACTCGAAAGTTAAACACTTTTTTTCATTCTTCACAATGGACCGACGTGAAAAAAAAACTTGTAACACATCAAATGAAGTATTCTGCATACATTCACAAAGTAACATCCTACTAGTAGATGCCAATGCATATGCGCTTTTTGGGAAAAAAAGATCAGTCACAACTCCTTATTAATTCAGATTGACAGTAGCACACATAACACTGCCAAAATGTCAATAAAGTCTTTCCACAATGAAAACAAACAGCAGACACAGTCTTTCCTTTTTATGCAGTTACAGCTGCACGAAGGATACTGTGCACTCACGCACGGGACAGAAAATCTGTCATGGCATTCTGAGTTCCAGGTAACGGCTCAATGTCAAACTTGAACTCATGCAATGACAAAGCCCATCTTAACAGCCAGTTAAGTTTGATCTTGGACGACTGCAAAAACGTCAATGCGGTTTGTAACCGAAACTGTCTTCCAGTAAGGAATCTGGCAAATTTCTCACAAGCCCAAACAATAGCAAGACACACCCTCTCAATTGTTGAGTATTTGACTTGTGTGTTAGAGAACTTTTTACTTGCATATTGCGCAGGGTGTAACAATCCATTCTTTTCTTGCAAAAGTACAGCTCCCATGCCTTTGGTGCTGGCATCAGTTCTCAAAAAACAAAATCCTCTGAAAGAGATGGCAAAAGCAGCACAGGGAATGAATTGTGGGTGTTTTGAACACATTCCAGAGCTTTCTGGCACTCATCAGACCAGACGATACTTTTTCTTTTTTGTTCCTTTTGTTAAATCACTCAGAGGGGCTGTCAAGGACGCAAAGTGCGGTACATATCTTCTGTAACAGGACAACAATCCAAGGAGTGATCTTATCTGTTTCTTTGTAGTGGGTCTCTTCAAGGCCAAGATCTTTTCTCCTTTCTTTTCCTCTGGTGTCATTTTCCCAACAGAAATGACATAACCCAAAACTCAAGAGTCTGGAATCCAGCACGAATTTTGGATGGCCTAGCCGACCAAAATTCCGGAGTTTACAAAAAAAAAACAGCTCTCAAGTTATCCAGAAGATCATTCCATGACTTTGCAGCAAGCAAAATGTCATCAAAAAAACTTACTGCTCTCCACACTCGTGACGTTTTAGTGCGCGCATCATTCTGGCAAAAGAAGCTGGGGCGTTTTGTAATCCAAATGGCATTTTCGTCCATTGAAACAGTCCAAAGCGTGTCTGAAAAGCTGTTTTTTTCCTTATCTGCTTCAGCCATCGGATTTACCAATACCCTTTAGTTAAGGCTATTTTGACAAAATATTTTCCTTCTGACACTTGACAAAGAAGTTCCTCGATGTCTGGGATAGGTTCTGCATCAAACACACAGTGATTTTGTTTTTACTTCCTGTGATCGATGCAAAACCGCTCCGAGCCATCAGGTTTGTCCACCAATACAACTGGTGAGCTGTATGGTGATGAGGACGGTTCTATAACCTTCAACCCGAGCATAACTTGAATCTCTCTTTCGATAACCTTTTTTTTTTTTTTTCGCAAATGGGGGGGGTATATGGTTTGACCCGGACTGGGTTTTCCGTACTTAACTGAATAGCATGGGGTTAAATTGTGTCACTGTCCCGGGGGTATCAGTCAGGACATCCTGAAAGTCCTTCAAAATACCTTCCAGTTGTTCTTTCTGAATCAAAGACAGATCATCGCACAAAACAACATCACGATAAGTTTCTCCCTTGACAGAAAGAGTGGGCAGAGGTACAGTATCATCTATACTGGTAGATGTGTAACAATCCCACATTTGTTGTTTGGACAGTCTTTGCTGTCTCTGTATGTGACATCAGGTACAAAATCAGAACCAATGATTTCTGTAATAGCCACATCTGTTCTAGACACTGGACACATCCATTCAACTGACTCGTTAATGGCAACATTTGTACGCTCAACATACTTTTTTATCATGTTTACATGGCAATACCTTTTCAGCATTTGCCATTTTCACTTTGTAGTTCACTCCAGAAAGTTTTCCAATGACATCAGAAAGGACCTTTTTGAGTTGTTGTTTTTTTTTCGCAAATGTTACAAGAGCGACAATACTGTGTAACTTCTTTTGTGATTCCTGGCCAAAAACAAATGAATCCAGAACTCTTTTTTAACGTTCTTTTGATACCGCAATGAGCTGCGAACAGTGCACCATGGGCCGTGTGTAATACTGTTTCCCTCAGTGATTTGGGAACCACAATCTGTTTGTTGTCTTGTCCAGCTACATGCCTGTAGAGGATGTCAGAGTCCAGTGTGTACGTCGGCTTGTCCGTTGGTATGTCAGACACAGTGTCCCTTGCAGTAGAAAGTATAGTCGTCAATGTCTCGTCGCTTCTCTGCACAGTCTTCAAAATGTCTGGCGTAACTTTTAGTTCATCCAGTTTTGAAACCTTGAGCGTTTTTTTGTTGGTTTTCCCTGCTCTGCAACTTTTGAGCTTGTGCTGATGAAACAATGAACGAAAGGTCCTCCGGTACCACCATGTACTGTCGCGACACCTGGTCGATTTCCTAAAATCAAATCACAAACTGGGTTCTCAATAACACAGGCGGTAATTGACCCGGAGTAGTATGGTGTATCAACGAAATTTTTGCAAGTGGAAAAGTTTCAATTTTTCCACCAAACGATCTGCATCTCTGAACACTGTCAAGATACTGGTCCGGTAGAACAGAAGATTTCCTTACACCAGCTGTGGTGCAACCTGTATCTCGCAAAACAGAACCTTGTAAACCATTACTGGCACAATCCTCCATAAGAAGACCATCAATGGACTGATCTGGTGCCAAAACAAGACCTTCTTCACATCCAGTGGAAACAAACCCAGTCTTTGTTCCACTTCCTTTGAAAGGACAGTCCCGTTTGAAATGGAATTTGCCCTCACACAAAATGGCAATGCATGGTTTGATCAGTGTGGACAATTGGTTACTGTTAGTCTGTGAACCTCGACCTTGTCCACGTACTGGACTAAAGGGTCTGCGAGGTTGTTGTTGTTCACCACGCCCCCGGAAAGGAAAAGGTCTTTCCGGCGGTGAGTATTAGTACTGACGGAAATCGCCAGGACCGACATGGCCCTGACCGCGGAAAGGTCTTTGTCTGTTGCCAAAAGACGTGTTACCGTGAGGGACTTTGATAAAGCGCGATTTCCTCTTCTATAGTTTTTGTCCAGAATGTGTTTGAAATGCCGCGTGAGACTCGAAAAGGGACGAATCCCCCTTGCGGGCAACTCCTTTATCCGGATGAGCAATACAGTACTGATCCGCCATCTGACACGTTTCGTCAACGTTATCGAACTGTCTTTCTTCAAGTAAAGTGGCCACATCTTTGCTGACGCTCTGAAAAAGTTGCTCTCGAAGTAGCAAATCTCGCAGTGATTCGAAAGTCTTATTCGTCTTTGTTAGCTCTGTCCATCTGTCTAAACAGTGACTCATTCTTATTATAAAAAAAAAGACGGAAATGGTTCTCCCTTGTCAGAACGAACCGATCGGAAACGCTCCCGAAAACGGTCAGCTGAACACTGAAACTTCTTTAAGAGTTCTTCTTTTAATTGGTCCCAAGTCAACCCTTCTTTTTGCCGCGAGTGTGCGGTATAGTGCCAAAGCGCTCCCTTAAACAGCGACGCGATAAACAATGTCCACTTCTCCTTCGGCCAACCACAAGATGTAGCGTGGTTCTCGAACCGAAAAAGAAAACTGTCAATGTCGTCGGTTTTTTTTTTTTTTTTTTTTTTCCGAACGGCGGCAACTTCGGGATGCATGTTGACTTCGGATGAAATATACTCGCGCGAACCGACCGGTGGAGGTGGTGGAGGTTCTCTTGATGCCTGTATTTTTTTTTTTTAAATTCCGCATCAGTCTCTAATTCAAGTTGTTTCAATCTAAATTGACGTTCCTTATCCTTATCCTCTATCTCTAGTTTTCTTTGATTTAGTTCCGTCTATTTCTATAGGTTTTTTTTTTCTTCAAACTATATTTTTTTTTAGATTTTCTTGTCGTTCTTTATCTTTTTTTTTCCTAGTTGCTAGTTGTTTCTTTCTTTCCTCCTGTCTGTCTTTCTCTCTGTCTGCCATGTCCATACATTGTTGGACATAGTTTGCTCATTTCTCACCTTCAAAGCCTAGACGCTCGGCCTGTCGTACATATTCATCAAAATTTTCCATCATGAATAGTTATCACAAACAAACAAGAAGCAATGACTAAATATGACTAAAATAAGGCGATATGTGATGTTATATATACGTTTTCCAAAACAAACAAACAAAAAAACTTTGTTACAGTATGTACAAATAAAGAATTTAAATGCCGGTATAAACAGGAAAGTAATAAAGGCTTACGAAAGAAAAGCACTAATAAGAATTGACAATGTGATCTTTCAAAAAAAGATTTTCACCAATCTTCTTTCCTAAAGGGAAAAAGACAGCTAAAAAATGAAATCCAATACTAATAACTCTTTTTTCCCAATGAAAAAAAAAAAACAGACAAAATATAAAGATTTTCCGGGAAATAAATTATTTATCATGTTTATGTTAACTGTTCTTATTGTAGCTGTTACTTTCATCATAACACACCAGCGACACCATGCACACTGGTCAGGCCATGTAAATTGTCCTTTCTTTTACCTTCCTTTTCCCTACCTAGGGAAATGCTTTATATCAAATAAGGGCGTGCGCAACGGAACGTCACATGTCGGATTGTGAGGCCACGTCACATGACAGAAATTGAATTCGAAACTAGAAACTAGAAACGTCGTTTTTGTTCTTCGGCTCTGTGTCTTTTCATGATAGATATGATGTTTATCTGTCTGGCTACATGATTTGCCCGAATTTTGTAAACTAGTTTGTTATTGGTAGAAAGAACCGTCTGCATGTATCTGTAGGTAAGTTTGAACGAAAGTATCTAACACACCGTTTTTCTACACAGTGACACTTACACTCCCAGACTGGTCTTCAACTGCGTATGCTCAAAAGCTGACCTCACAGTTCAAGTTATCGTTACACGCAGCAACACTGACCTCACAGTACAAAGTCATCATAACACACATCAATTGTGACTTCACAGTACAAAGTCATCACACACACACATCAACACTGACCTCATAGTACAAAGTCATCATAACACACATCAATTGTGACTTCACGGTACAAAGTCATCATAACACACATCAACACTGACCTCACAGTACAAAGTCATCATAACACACATCAACACTGACCTCACGGTACAAAGTCATCATAACTCACATCAACACTGACCTCACAGTACAAAGTCATCATAACACACGTCAACACTGACCTCACAGTACAAAGTCATCATAACACACATCAACACTGACCTCACAGTACAAAGTCATCATAACACACATCAACACTGACCTCACAGTACAAAGTCATCATAACACACATCAACACTGACAATCATAGTTCAACATCTGCTCTCACACACAATCTATCAGTTCAACATCTGTTCTCACGCACAATCTATCAGCTCGGCATCTGCTCTCACACACAATCTATCAGTTCAGCATCTGCTCTCACACACAATCTATCAGTTCAGCATCTGCTCTCACACACATCTATCAGTCCCAGCATCTGCTCTCACGCACAATCTATCAGTCCAGCATTTGCTCTCACACACAGTCTATCAGTTCAGCATCTGCTCTCACACACAATCTATCACTTCAGCATCTGCTCTCACACACAATTTTATCAGTTCAACATCTGTTCTCACGCACTAGCTATCAGTTCAGCGTCTGCTCTCACACACAATCTATCAACTTTAAAGCACAGCGGGACAGCAGACACCAAAGTCACAGCATTGCATTGCAGACACGTACTGTATGACATGTCCTGACCGCAGACAACCATGGCTGCTTGATCAATGTGAAGTCCATGGGAAACTCCTAGCAGAACAGTTCAACTGGTGCCAGCTCTCCTGACTGCTTCGGTCTGGAAGATCCCTTTGTTTCTGAGCGGAGGAGGTGGGCAAAGGGCGGGGAAGGTGGGGGTGGGGGTGGGGGTGGGGGTGGGGATGTAGGTGTTCTCCGGTCGAATGACTTTCAAGGCACTGTAACGAAGCGCCCTTCCAACCATATTCACATTTCAGAATGAAAAACGACCAACGGACAAGTTCACACCTGACAGCAACATTACTGTCTGACAAAGAAAACCACCAAAGACGCTCAGTAAGAGAGAGAGAGAGAGAGAGAGAGAGAGAGAGAGAGAAGAGAGAGAGAGAGAGAGAGATAAACAGACATATATACAGACAGACAGACAGACAGACAGATAAAGACAGAGAGACAATGAGAGAGAGACGAAAAACGTTGACAAAAAAAAGAACAAAAAGACATACTCTCTATGAAACCTAACACATAAAAAAGAGAAAAAAAAGTGTTCACAAAATGTTCTGTCTCTCTTTTGCGTTTGTCGGTCAACAAACAACCCCCTTGAGCACAGCCAGCCAACAACAGTGGCAACAGAATGGACTCTTCTGCCAGCACGCTGATCACACAGGTTCCAGAGGTAAACATGAACATTGGTTTCGAAGTGAGGCGACTCCAGGTGGCGATTGAAGAAACATCTTTTTAAAAAGAACTGTTAGTGAGTCCGCCGACAAACAGGGCACCAAAAAAAAAAAAAAATTACCAGACAAAACAGGACGCGTTTCGACCTCTTAGGTCTCCTTCAGACACAATAAACAACATTCAGGACAATGAAAACGAAGAACGAGCAATCACCACCCTCCCACCCCCACATCCTACCCCCAACACCCATCTTGCACCGAATATGAGAAGATAAGTGATTACTCGTACTTCGTTGTCATTGTCATGGCTGTTGTTTATATCGCCTGAGGAAGACATAGGAGGTCGAAACGCGTCGTGTTTTGTGTTGTTGTTTGTGTTTGTCCCCGTTTGTTTGGCGGACTCGTCAAAATTATTTTCAAATTATGAACATTGGCCTAGTGGGGCTTGGGCGAGGGTGACTCTGCAACAACAACAACACAACAACAACAAGAACAACAACAACTGCTTGTCACCCTCATCGACGACGGCGTCGAGTTCTGCGGCGAGCAGCAGCATCCTCTTCATCATCGTTGTCCGATTCGTCGAGCCCCGAGTCAATGGGTTGAGGCGTTTCTTCCCCTGAGTCGACAAGATCGTCTTCATCCTCCTCATTTTCGTCATCGTCGTCATCATCATCATCATCATCGTCACCATCATCATCATCATCATTTTCATCATCTTCGTCGTCGTCGTCGTCATCGTGGGAATCAATGACATCTTCGACGTAGGGGAGGTCGGGAATGTGCAGCGACAGGGACAGTTCTGAAATGGAACCAGTTAGGTCTCAGGTCAG
>JADBJO010007214.1:85000-89040 GCA_016801955.1 Conus betulinus
TCAAGTGGAGGACGTTCGCATTTGTAGAGCGTGAAAAACAAAGAAAAAATCATGGTGACAATTTTTGTTCAACTGCCCGCCCCTCCCCTCTCTCTCTTTTTCAGTGTATGTATATATATGTATATGTATGTATGTATGTATATGTATGTATGTATGTATGTATGTATGTGCATGTATGTATGTATGTATGCATGTATGCATGTATATGTATGTATGTATGTATGTATGTATGTATGTGTGTGTCAATGTTTCATACATCTATAGCTATGTATGTGTGTCTGCATGTCTGTAAGTATGTAATATGTGCGCGTGCGCGCGCGTTGTGTGTGTGTGTGTGTGTGTGTGTGTGTGTGTGTGTGTGTGTGTGTGTGTGTGTGTGTGTGCGTGCGTGCGTGCGTAAATGCGTGCGTGCGTGCGTGCGTGCGTGCGTGCGTGTGTGTGTGTGTGTATGTGTGTGTGTGTGTGTGTGTGTGTGTGTGTGTGTGTGTGTGTGTGTGTGTGTAAACGTTTGATAGATCTACAACTATATATCTACCGATCTATCTGTATATCCTTCGAAAAGAAATTTTAGATGCACAAGTACAATTGGAGAGAAATAAAATTTGTTCAAGGCAACAATTAACTTTGGTTTAAAGATCAAAATAAAAGACCAAAGACAACGACAAGCGCAGCAACAACAACAACAACAACAATAACAACAACAACAACAACAATAACAACAGCAACAACAACAAAACTAAACCACGTACGTTTCTCTAAGTCAAAGACAGCGATGATGTTCCCTGACAAATCCCTTTCAATGACGTCATCCCTCTCCTCCTTATCTCCTGACATCAGCAGGTACCGACCATCTGACGTCAGCGCGGCCTGGGTCAAGGTGAAGGTCGCCCGGTCCAGGTCAGAGGGAGTGATGGTGTGCACGTGCTGCCTCTGCTTCAGGTCGAAGACATGCACGTGCTCATTGTGATCAGTCTCCGCCACAGCCACGTGTCGCCCTTCGTTCACCTTTGGGGACATGATGATGGTGATGGTGATGATGATGGTGATGATGATGATGATGATGATGATGATGATGATGATGACAATAATGACAATGTGTGTGTGTGTGTGTGTGTGTGTGTGTGTGTGTGTGTGTGTGTGTGTGTGTGTGTGTGTGTGTGTGTGTGTGTGTGTGTGTGACAAAGAGACAGACAGACAGACAGTCAGACACACACACAGACAGACACTAAGACAGAGGGAGAACTGCTTTTTGTTTTCGAATAAATATCCGTTATGATGATGATTATGTGAGAGAGAGAGAGAGAGAGAGAGAGAGAGAGAGAGAGAGAGAGAGAGAGAGAGATACAGATAGACAGAGAGAGGACAGAGACAGAGAAAGACAGAGACAGACAGAGACACAGAGACAGACAGACAGACAGACAACAGAGACAGAGAGAGAGAGAGAGAGAGAGAGAGAGAGAGAGAAAGAGAAAGATACAGAAACACAGAGACAAAGAAGTGCACTTTTTGTTAACTTTTTCCTAAAACATCGGTAGTGAAAGGAGAGAGAGAGAGAGAGAGAGAGAGAGAGAGAGAGAGAGAGAGAGAGAGAGTCCTAATCCTTTAGTAAGACCGGTAGCAGAAAAGCAAGCACCTGCTTCTTTCTTGAAGAAAACTTTTGCTCTCCTGACAGAAGGAAAGTACCCCACAAGGGAACCTTACCCTCAACACCGACAAACGTTCATTCCGAGAGCAACACATGCACTATCTGTTCAGTCTAGCAAAAATAACTTCTCGGAAAGTCATTCTTCAATAAATAGCTTTTCTTATCTGTAGCAAATCCTTGGCTAAAAGCTGAAAACAACCAACATCTGTAGCTATTTGCGACCCTATACTTTTTTGTGTGTTATCTATCCCCCTCTCACCACCACCACCACCACCACCCCCACACCACACCACCCACCCGCCTCCTTCAAATGCTCCAACAAAAATCCTTCGCGCTCTGTAATGTCCATTCCAAACCCACGTCTATGGGGAGTCTCGATCCAAGTCTTCATCTTCAGAATGTTCAGGACCCTGCACTATACAATACCACGCCACAAAATCTCACACCGCAGGAATTACCAAAAGAGACGCGAGGGGACGTTGTTTCTGCCCTGTCTGGTTGATAGTGGCGATCACTTCCCCTGTGGAGAGACCGAATACAGCTGCAGATGTCGACTGTCCTGGGTCAAGGTCACCACATCTGTCCAGACAAGAAGAACGAAAGAGTTAATAGGATGGAACATAGGGTTGAATGATGGAGGGGAGGAGAGGGGGGGGGGGGGGAGAGAAAGGACAGAAGAAAGAAAACTGCATGAAGTTTAACCTTTCGAAGCCTGATCCTTGCTCTGTTTCAGGATTAATAATGAATACTTATATAGCGCCTATTCTCGGCTAGAGACCAAGCTCTAAGCGCTTTGCAATCAACGCTCGTTTACACAACGGGCTGCCTACCTGGGTAGTGCCGACTGAAGAGCTGCCAGCTGGCGCTTCATTCAGTCGTTTCCCGTGTCATCCAGTCAGTATTGTTCAATATCGATCACTCATTTTCCTTACTTCCTTCATTCTTTTCCGTTTCTCACTCAGGGTGCATGCTATGTGTAACGTGTCATCCATACCCACGGCCAAACTGGCCTACTCTTCCGAATGTTGGTGATAGGATTTTACGTGTGTGCAAGATGTTATGCGTGCGTTCACACACGGAAACCTCGGTTTATCGGTTTACAGTCTCATTCGAAGGACTGTATGGGAAATAGAGTCAGAACCAATGTTAACTCCGAGGGAAAAAAAAAAATCCCTCTGTACTGAAAATGCCCCGGCGGAGGTTCGAACCCGCAACCCCAGGATCACCAAGATTACGAGTCAGGCGCTCTACCAACTGAGCTATTCCGGCTCCCATTGACTAAGTCGACGGATTAAATAAAGATGAAAGGGTAGGGTGGGAGGACGGGAGGGGTAGGGGAGCTAAGGAAAGGCTACAGAAAAAAGAATGAAAGAGTTAACGAACTGAAGGAGGGGTAGAGCAAAGCAGGAAAAGAGGAATGAGGAATGAATGAAAAGAGGAATGAGATACGAAGGTTAAAGGTAGGGTGGGACAATGGTGAGGGGAGGGGTGGGGGGGGGGTGAAGGAGAGGAGAGAGAACAAGGAATGAATGAGTGAATGAACTGAAGGGAAGAGTAGAGAAAGGCAGGAAAACAGAATGAGGAATGAATGAAAGAAAGATCAATGGAATTACCAGAACTTTATTTCAAGAAAAAAAAAAGTGAGGGAGCGGAGCAAGAATGATGATTAATGAATGAAATATAAACGAAGGACTACGGGGATGGAGGATAGATTAAAAAAAAAAAAAGGGGGGGGGGGCAGGGAAAAGTTTCATTGAACAAAACGGGGGAGTAACGAAAGGGAGGGATGATGGGGAGGGAGGCAGGGAGAATGAAGGTACAATATAAAGGAATAAAGCATGGGCAGGGAGAACGGAGGTACAATATAAAGGAATAAAGTATAGGAAGAGGCAGGGAGAACAGGTACAATATAAAGTAATAAAGCATGGGCGGGGAGAACGGAGGTACAATATACAGGAATAAAGCATGGGCAGGGAGAACGGAGGTACACATATAAAGGAATAAAGTATGGGAAGAGGCAGGGAGACTGGAGGGACAATATAAAGGAATAAAGTATGGGAACAGGCAGGGAGACTGGAGGGACAATATAAAGGAATAAAGTATGGGAACAGGCAGGGAGACTGGAGGGACAATATAAAGGAATAAAGTATGGGAAGGAGGAAGGCCGGAAGTAGTAGGGATAAAGAAAACTAAAGAAACGAAATGATGATTGAAAGACTGACTAACTGAATGAATCAAAGAATAAATGAATGAATGAATGAATGAATATCTGAATCGAAGAAGGGTGATGAAAGAACGTCACTGAACAAACGATAGAAGGAAAACAAGGGAGGGGGGTGGAAAGTGTGTGTGTGGGGGGGGGGGGGGGGGGGGGGCAGGAAAGGTAGCGATGGAA
>JADBJO010007214.1:92707-95207 GCA_016801955.1 Conus betulinus
GGAGTAGGCAATACTGCACACAGTTTTTATCCGAATTTAGGGATCGTGTAATTTGTTCTTACAGACAAAACTGACATTCCAGCAGGGATGAAAATGACAAATATGAATGGTTTCTCTCGTTTAAAAGTAAATTAGAAACGGAAAAAATATTTCATGATTGTTTCAAACAAATGACATAAATATAACCGAACAAAACTTCGAACTGGAACACTGGGTCTCAATACAAACAAAAAATGGTTCGAAGCATCGGATAACAGACCATGCCCATGTGTGCAGGGTGAAATAACACTGAAGACGAAGTGCGCTTTGTTTTTGATTGTCCTGCTTACGGCGATATTCGAAGTACATGTAAAATTTTCAGGGAGCCAGCTGCACAGAGAAAAATATATTATAGCAGTTCTATCTTGCAAGAATGAACATAATACCTTATCATTTGCAAGATTTGTAGCAGAAGCTAGTGATTTTCGAAGAAAGAATATTACGAACAAATCGTTGAGCTAAAATGTGTGACGATGTATGAATTCACCGTCAGCGCTTACTATGTATTTTTCATGGCTTGATGGTCAAAAGCAATGGAGTACTCAGGTGTGCAGGGTGAGTGAGTGAGTTTGTGTGTGTGTGTGTGTGTCTCTGTGTGCGTGCGCGCGTGCCTGTGTGTGCGCGCGCGCGTGCATGTGGGTGCGTGCGCGCGCGTGCGCGTGCGTGCGCATGGGCGTTGTGTGTGAGAATGTGTTTGTATCCGTGTAGGTATGTGTTGCCGTCTATAGATTTGAATTTCTAGTTAAATTGTCTGAATTCTATGTTTTTCAATTGCAGAGACTTGGTGCAATCTATTAATGCAGTAATTGTAACACCCTTGCAAACAGGCCTTGTCTGCTATTGGCAATGAAAACTGTGTCAGCGTCAGTGTCCATTCTCAGCTGCGGTCAGCACTGATGTGACTGACAATGCTTGGATTACTAAGCAGTAAAGACTGCCACTCTGACTGTTGGCACGTTGTGACATGTCTTGTACCCTTCAATGGGTTATCACGCACAGGCTCCACTGTTCCCATTGACATGAACCACTCTTTACATTGTCATTTCAGTTTTCGTTTGCGACTTCTGTCCTCACAGCGGTTTCTTTTCATGTCACTTTTTCTTCTTCTTTTCTTTTTTTTTAACCCGTCATCGGCTGCTTTTGCTTTTGAATACATTTGGTATCGGGTTTTCAACTCTTGACAGAGAGAATAGCACAGAGCAATAGGTGGTATGTCTCCTTTCGCGTCCAGGAGAGGACCGACACTTTCAGCCAGGCCCCGGTGATGATTCCAAATCAGCAGGCGAAAGGCCTCTGGACAGGCGTCATGACTCTACTTTAAGGCCACAAAGGTCTCCACGTGCTTCTGGTGACAGACTTTATATTCTAATTCCCTCTTTGTTCACATTTCTTTCTCCCCTCTCTTTATGGTTCTGCCTTTAAGGCCACAAAGGTCTCCACGTGCTTCTGGTGAAAGGTTTTATATTTATATTCTAACGCTTTCTCCCCCCCCCCCCCCCCTCCCCCCACCATTTTCTTTCTCCCCCTCTGCTACGCCCACCATTACTCCTCACAGGACCAAAATGGCAAAAAAGTTTGATAGCGGGGGACTTTAACGCTCATTCTCCATCTCGGGATAAAGACTGTAAATCTGCTGCTCACAGTCGGGTTGTAGGAAACACGGGTTGCCTCATCATTGTGTTCATTAAATGACAGAGGTGTAACGAAAGTTCCAGATGTGTCACAAGATAGAGCGACAGCTCTTGAGCTTTGACTGATATCCCTTGCAATTGGTTCAAACTGCAAATGGACGACACTTCAAAGATGCACTTGGTAGAGATAATTTACCGGTTATTATTACCGTGAAAGGAAGATAAGCCCTTCAAGATTCTAGCGTAGACAGGATTCAAGAGCACAACTACAATAAGATGCACTGGACTGATTGCATTTTAAATGTTAGTAATAGCAAATTGCTCCTCCTGAGTGTTTTGTATCTTGCCTGAAAAAGACGTAAGAGGTCGACACGCGTCGTGTTTTGTCTTGTGATTTGTTTACCTACGCTTTTTTTTTTTTTTTTTTTTTTTTTTTTTTTTTTTTTTTTGGCGGTGCGCTATTACTAACATTTGAAATTTGTTTAGATTTCCGCCTGTAGTCGCCTCACCTTGCAACTCGATCGGACTGGACTGAGTTGGAATACACACACCCTCTGCATGTGACAGTGAAGATTTTCTATCAGATGAAAGTGATGCAACTTGCATGGAATTTGTTCAGCCTTGTACACAGCTGATGACTTATTCTAAATGTATCACTGCAAAATTAAACAAGCTCCTAGGAAATGCTTGCGTCTTGTGACACAGCCAAACAATCGAAACTTCAAGCTTTTAAGATTTTTATCTAAGAGATAAAACAGATGCAGAAAAACATGCAGAAGTTGTAAAAAAAGAAAAAGAAAATGGTAGCAACAGAACAACAGAAGAAGCAC
>JADBJO010007214.1:100207-105207 GCA_016801955.1 Conus betulinus
CCCCAATTTTGTTTACTGATTACTTTAAGAAGATTAAGAGATTTGCTGGCTTCGTTGACAATATGTTCAATATGGTTGTTCCAAGTTAACTTAGAGGTAATATTTACTCCTAAAAATTTTATCTCGGTGACATAATTCATACATTGTTATCTACCTTAAAAGTAGGAATATTGCAAGTACTTCCACCAGCGTCAAATAAACATCATGTGGGTTTTTTCTGCCGATAAACTAAGGCCGTTTTCAAACATAAATATTGCTATATTATCTAGGTCACGCTGATATGTTTTTTTTTTTATAAAATTGAAAGATCTGACTGAAGTTTTCTTCTTTAAAGTTACGTCATCCACATGCAAATATCGTCAGCATATTGCACCAAGGAGCAGTTTTTAGATAAATGCTTTGGGAGGTCGCATATCAGAATATTAAAAAGTAGCGGAGCGATGACCGATCCCTGAGGAATGCCCATTTGTAGACATCTCTTACTGGAATAAACATTTTGTATCTTTGTTTCCATACTTCTATTGGTCAGAAATGCTTTGATATAGTTATATATATGACCAGAAAGACCAATGGTTTTCAGTTTATATAAAAGTCTCTCATGCCAAACATGGTCATACGCTTTTCTAACATCAAAGAAAGTAGCGAGGATATTTTTTTTCTTCTTGCAAATTGTTGTTTTACATGAGTCGTCAATTTTACCAAGTGGTCTATTGTTGATCTGCCTTTTCTAAAGCCTGCTTGTGTAGCCGGAATTATACCATGTTTCTCACAGTGATATACAAGCCTACTTAAAACAATTCTTTCCATTAACTTACACGTGTGAGAGAGAGGGCAATCGGACGGTAACTATATTTATGTTGGATCTAGGTTTGCCCTGCTTTAAGATCGGTACGACTACAGATTCTTTCCAAACAGAAGGGATACTTCATCTCTTGCCAGCATTTTGTTATGATGTTATGAAGAAAACGATACAAAATTTTCTGGCAGGTGTTTTAACATCTCATTCGAAAGTGCATCCAGACCAACTGATGTTTTTTTTGTGGTAATGATATTATTGCATTTCTTTATTCCTGTAGAGTGATATCCGCGTTTAGATGGTCATTTTTTTTTTTCTGGATCACAATACAAATCGTTATTCTTTGAGTTTTCCCTCATAGCTTTGCATTTATCAGAAAGGCTTTGTGGAACTATTCTTTGCAAATATATCTGCGAACGCTTCGGCTTTTTGAGCAGCAGTTGGAAATTGCTCATTTTTCTAAAGTAATTGGATAAGCTGGAAGATTCACTCCCTGTTTCATTTCATGACCTTTGTCCAAACTTTTTTAACGTCGTGGTGATCTGAGACTTCGGTGAGACAAAAGGACGACCAGTGGTCCCGTTTAGCTTTTTCAATGACTCTGCTGCTCATATTCTTGGCCCGTTTCATAGTGACATTGTTTTTTTCGGCTTGTCTTTAACATATTCTTTGTATTTTAGTTTCTTTTCGTCAACAGCACGTTTGCAGGATTCCGTCCACCACACCTTTCCACTATGAACTGATCTTCTTTTGTAATTATTGTAATTATTTGTTTTGGGGATGGATTTGGTTGCAGCGTACAAGACCGATTCAGAAAAAACGAGTGTACATAGTTTCAACGTCCTGGTTTTCACGAGTTATTACATTAAAAGACATTAAAATAGATTTGAATTTCTCCCAGTCAGCTCGTTTGTAATCATATTTTGGAATTTTATCAACTGTGTTGTCTTGTGCAACTGTAAAACCTCTGAGGGATATGGTAATAGGGAGGTGGTCACTTCCCCAAGTGTCTTTATCAACCTGCCAGGAACAGCTAATAGCTAAAAAATGCGGAGATGAAAGAAAGATCAATCGCTGAGGGCCTATGGTTAGGGACATCTGGGAGTCTAGTGACACGCCCATCATTTAGAAGGTACAGGCCAGAATCAAGAATATTTTCTACCAGGCGATTTGAGCTAACTTTAGAGCAACAACTGTCCCAGAAGGGAGCATGTTCGTTGAAATCGCCGGCGATCAACCACTTCTGATTTTGCATGTCTATAGTACGTAACCAGTCAGTGTTACAGTCAATCACTCCTTTTGGGAGGTATAAAGAGACTATGTTTAGTGTTAACGATTTATCGAATCTTACACACACTGCGCATGAGTGAATATTTACAGCATTTTCTGGAACCGGCGATGTTATAAGGCGGTAAGACAAATGTTCATGTATGTAGATGGCTGTAGACACTTTTCGCCTTTTAGCAGTCTGCTGACACACTGGGGGATAGAAAAAGTTTGCCAGCCGTGGTAGTTTATCACTGGTCACATTTAGTGACTGCAGAATTAGAACGGAGAATGAATTATCTGCAATGAGCTCTTGAAGGTGGGAGATGTTAGTTGCCACCGAGCGACAATTCCACTGCAATATATCTATTTTGGGCTCTTTAGCCATAAAAAGTCAAAACAGTAACAAAAATTACTAATGCTTCTAGGGGAAAGAAAAAAAAAAAAAAAAGTAAATAAACAGATGAATGCAAATGGGTGGAAAAACGGAACTATTCAACTAGATGAGTCCGCAAAATCATGGACTAATGTGGGAGAAATCAGTTTAACTGGTACAAAAAGATATAACAAAAATGACGATGTTAAATGCAATCAAAGCATTGACACAGTTGACAGAAGGACAGTCATGGGAACCAGCAGAAGAAGTCACGCCGTGGCGGTAGCACCGGAGCCATGTAGCTGTAGTGGTGCCGGTACTGTCGCCGTGGACGGGGTCCATCGTCCTTGTAGGGTCTGCTGGGGACAGATCGTGCAGGTCGTCTCTTGTTTGGACCAAAACAGGTAGTGAAGATGACGACCCAGGTTCCCAGCAAAGACACTCAAGCCTCGTTTTGAAGGGTGGATGTTGTCCCGCATGTACTGGGCCTTGTTGCTGACATTTTCATGAGACACAAACGATACGTTCTTATCACCATGAAGACTAGACAGTACATGGGCGTTGAATATTTCACGTTTTGTGTTTTAGGTCTGAAAGTCTGGTAGGAGCGACCCGGCTGATGATGATACGCATTTTGGGATATTTCTTTCTCACTTTGAACGAGCTTGACGGGAGATCGGAGTTGCTGCCCGTTTCATCTCTCTCCGAATTGTTTGCTTGTAGAATTAAACTGCTGTTTACAGGTGAGTGGTGGTAAGGTTTGGGGAACTCTTTTTTGATAGTTTGTTGGGCGTTTCCTGTACTTTTTGTTCTTTGGACAGAATCGACATGGGTTCGACACTTGAGACCAGGCTCTTTCTCGTGACGTGATATCTTTTTTACAGCCTGTTTTACGTCATTTGTTTTTGCGTCACTCTGATCGTCCACTGTATGTTGTGTAGATTGCCCGACCTTGAGCCTGACAACATCGGAAAAACTTAGTTTAAACATTTTTTTTTCAGAAACCGGTGTTTCTGTTTCATGTCTTGATTTTGTGTATTCTGTCTGAGTGTCACTGTCCTTTGTATTGGTGACTTTGTTATCTTTTTGTCGTATGATGATAGAACAAAGCTTATCGATTCCATCAGTGATGGTAGATTTTAGATCTAACGTAGAGGCATTCATCATTTTTTCAAGCAATAGCTCTGCATTAGAAAAACCTTCAGCCGAAACATTTTTTATAAAACTAGTATACATCGGGGACCTCTGTCTGATCGTTTTGATCTTGACCACGATTACAGACATTACGAATATCAGCTATCATCTCGTTGGCGTACATTTTCTTGCCCAGTTTCATTTTTTTCTTTTTCGATCTCCGAAAGAAGCTGAGGGGTCATAAATTTGGTGGCACATACCTGACACATGTATTTTCGGTGGGGAACGAATAAAAACACACAACATATAGTCCGGTAGATGAGTTCTTGACCAAGGAATCGATGTAGAACACTCGGAACACACGAGCGTGCGGCCACTGGCATTACCGTTCTTGAAGCTTTTTGAGCCCCGCGTTCTTCCCATGACTGTCTTCTGACGGGAGCAGCTACAAGAGAAAGCTGTCCATCGCCATATTGTTACGTGACGTGTGTGTGTGTGTGTGTGTGTGTGTGTGTGTGTGTGTATGTGTGTGTATATATGTGTGAGCGCGCATGTGTGTGTGTGTGTGTGTGTGTGTGTGTGTGTGTGTGTGTGTGCGTGCGTGCGTGTGTGTGTGTTAAAACCACTTTTTGGGAACAGTAAGTGGTAAAAGCTCCTAATTTATCGGAAGGTTGGTGTATTTTAAATTTCTGGGTAGCTTTTGAATTGCATGCAGGTGCCTGCCTTGTAACTATTGTGTTTCTACTGTTTTATTTCACCCATGGCTTTACCTTAAGAAGCCTCATGGTAAGCAAAACATTTTGTGCAAAAGGCAGTGGTTAGTGGTTTTTTTCTTTTCTAAGCACATGGCTTTCCTTCAACAAGCTTCGACAAAATAACATAGATCAGTTTCACAGAAAGTTTCACGATAATTATGTCATTTTCAGAACAATTTCGTTGAGAATCAGGAAACGACACTTGTTTTTAACACAACTTTGCAAAGACTAACTGACTGAAATATGTAACCGATTGACATAAAAGAAGAAAAGAGAAACAGAGCCATCAAACTTCAGTCGTAACCACTTTTATTTGTCCAAAATTCTTAGATTAAAATTGACTTGGAATAAGTGCCCATTCTGTTCATATTAGAAATGTGATATACATATCGTACGCCTAACTGCATCCCAGATGTTACTGCAGGGATCTTGTTACCTGTGGTGAAGACGTTGAGAGGTGGTCCTGCATCTCCTTCAACAAAGGCTCTGTGAGTGGGCTGCAGGAAGCAGGTGCTGGCTGCAGAATCAAAGGCTGCAGAATTACAGCTCCCCATTTGCAAGCACCGCATAACACACTGTATTTCAGATACTGCTGTGGTGGTCCTCACGGAAGAGGTTCGTCGGTTCTCGGATTTCCATTGAGACGAGAATGTCGCTGAAGACGACATCCGAG
>JADBJO010007214.1:110207-117199 GCA_016801955.1 Conus betulinus
AAACATATTAACTGTTTAATAGTTAAAATCTCTGATTTACATCATAATGACCAGTGGTCAGTGGCACTGACCACAAGTCGTCTACACTGTACAAGCTAAGCTACACAGGTACTCAAGGGACTCTAAATAGCTGTAAAATAGTTAACAGAGGCAAACCGGGAAGAAGCAACAACGGTACTTGGTCACAACGACACGTGATCACCTAAGCTAACAAGTTAGCAGGTCCGCTCTCCTCTGGACTTAGCTTTGTACTGCTGGCGTTCGTAGGCTTGTTTACCTGACTAATCACAAAATGAGATAACCACAGTACAACACGACCATAATGTAAGACAACACGTCAAACCACAACACCACAAACACGACTGATCACCAGCCTGAACAGACAGACGGTCAACCACACCAGTTCTGCAACTGGCTGCAAACAAGAACGACACAGAACTCGATACAGGCCAAGGGCACACCAAACCACGACGACCTGGCCCTAACTTATGACTCGAAGTCACACTCTGCACGAACTAACGGCTCTCCCGCCGCATGTACAAGGAGCACATCCACTCCGACGAACACCAGGGACCGAAGTGAAGTTACCCCAACGCATCCTGTCCTGATTGGAATCAAGTGAGCTTCGCTCACAACACAAAGCAACCCTTGGTCGGAACAGTGTATCCCTCTGCAGAGCTCACACACACACGACCAACGGACTAGTTGTTGCTTGTGCAACAACACAGAAATTTACAACAACTCACTGCCTTGACAATACAACAACAGCCCAAATCCTGCCCCGGCCTCTCTCATATGGAACCAAAGCAACAAAGGGTAACAGTCGGACACGAAACCAACTTCCTCCTACCACCCCCTAAATAATGGAAAACTGGAAGGCAAGAATATTGATGTGTCTACTTCCCCCTCCCTCCTACCTAGCCTAACCTTCCTACCTAGCTCTAGCACGCACGCACACACACACACACACACACACACACACACACAGACGCGCACGCACACATGCACACGCGCTCTATCTTCAGCTACCACTCTGACCACATGGACGAGCTGGCTCAGTACCGCCGATTGGTGACACATGCCTGTAAAAGGATGCAAATGAGGCGTAATTTGCAAAACGCCGTGAAATGAGGCGGCCAGGGCGAGGTGTGTGTAAAGTGTGTGAACCATGCAAATTCAAACTGAGGCGATGGCCTAGCAAGGCACTGACTCATCACTTATGACGTTCTGCACTGCAGTATGGGCTTAAAAAAATGAGGCGAAAAAAAAAAAAAACCCGCTCATTTTAAAATCGCGTGGTTTGTGTACATTTTGCAGGGAGCGATCCTCTCATTTATGTTGTTTTACACACACACACACACACACACACACACATTCACACATGCACAAACACATGTTTGTTTTGTTTTTGTTCTTGGTTTCTTTTTCCCTCCACCACCCCCGTCTTAACCCTTTTTTGTCTTTTTTTGGTTGTTTTATTTTTTCATCTTTTTTTTTTCTGTTTATTTTTGTTGTTGTTGTTGTAAAGATGGTTGTGTGTGTGTGTGTGTGTGTGTGTGTGTGTGTGTGTGTGTGTATTCAGTGGGGCCTCCATCCTTTTTTCCCTACTTTTTTTTTTCAAAGCCCTTCACACCATGCATTGTCTGTGTGTTTCGTCACCGATGGACATTCGCTTTCTGTTTAATTTTTTTCGAGTTTGATGCAAGGCGTCTGGTTACTCATGTTCTAATGTTTAGTGTGCTGTCGCTTTCGCTCTGTTGCCAATGTCACATACCAGAAGGAACAATTAGATAAAAGAGCATTGACGGCAGTACTTTTTAGATGGGAAGAAAAAAGACACAATGTGTGTGTGTGTGTGTGTGTGTGTGTGTGTGTGTGTGTGTGTGTGTGTGTGTACTCATATGCGCGCACGTTTGCGTGAAGAGAGAGAGAGACAGACAGAGAAAGAGACAGAGACACAGAGAGAGAGAGAGACCAGCGAGCGAACGAATATTTTACATACGTGTCAGAGAGAGAGAGAGAGAGAGAGAGAGAGAGAGAGAGAGAGAGAGGAGAAAGAGGGTTGTGTGAGGGCAGAGATAGACAGACGGACAGACAGACAGAGACAGACAGACAGTGCACAAGAGACAAACAGATAGAAAACGACAGGAAGAGAGACAATTAGTCAGACGTATTGTAAGGGTGGTGGTAGATTGGAGAGAAGGAAGGAAGAGGGGTAGGAGATGGGGAAGAGAGTGAGTTGACACATCAACTTCCACACCAACACCAGCTCGTTGGTTTCCTCTCTCTTTTTATTTTAAATCATGGTTGGATTGAACCAACCATAACCAAACCACCGACCTCAGGACAGTGCGTGCTACACGCTATGGCTCCACGTGTCACCTGTTAGGCCTACACCCTGGCCCAACAATGGCAGTTGCTTTTCAGCCCTTTACATTCACAAACACCTGAAACCAGCGTCACAGCCTTCACCCGATTCTGCTCAGTGAAGAAATGATCTCAGACCCAGAACGCTGGAAGTATATAGGCCTTCCACCCCATTTGAACAAGATCTTTCGAGAAAGTCTATTGTGGTCTGCGTCTCAAGTGCCTAAGATCTGGCCTTTGTGGGCTTCTCTTCAACGAACATTCTATCACATAGGTTCCGACAACCAACTGGGCCGACCGCCATGTAAGTGGCTGGATCTGTAGAAGTGCAGAGGAACAGACCCTTCAGACTTTGTACCTAGAGCAAAGTCCAGCATCCCACTAAAAGATGTTTACTTAAAATCTCAAGTCCACCCTCAGCTTATACTCAGTCTCCCGGACCAAACCATCCAGACCAGCCATGGTCAAAGGGAGGCTCTCAAGAGCCCCGCAGCCAAGGCGACACCAATTACGATGTGGCTGAAGTCTAATGGCTGTCTCTCCAAAACCAGTCTGCCCAGACCAGCCATTGGCAAATTGTCTGCTGACTGACCAGCCTCTTAACTGGAATTCCAGCCTACCAGCTAGGTTGCCCTCACTGCGATTCTGTCCTGCGTTTAAGGGGTTAACCACTACAACTCTCTGTCTCAAAGGCTGGGCAGAATCATACCCTTTACATATTCTCCCCCACTGCAATTCATGGTCCCCATGAATTATAATCACAAAATCCAGGCACAACAGTCCATTGATCAAGAAAATAGGCATGTGCCACGACGAAGCACCACATACTTGAACATGACTTACGACAGTCATATGTGAGGCATACACACACAAGTTCTGAGTTCACCCCTCCTATGCTACAGTGAGGAGAACCTGGAATTACCCAAAACCATTTATCCAAATGCCGCCCACTTCCTTTCGTGGGGGGAGGTTGAGTGCGTGTTTTTGCCAGCCTACAGCAACACTACTCCGACTTAGACAAGTCCACACAGTCATACTGTGTCAGCACGTTGTTGCATGATCTCTTAATGCCTATTTTTAAAAAAATCTGAATTTTGAGTCACTTAAAGTCAACGACCACATAGTTTGGCAAACTATGTTACACACACACAAAGTTCATATCATTGTTGACAACAAGGAGTCATTAGAATACACGACAAAGAAAATACACATGCTACTCTTGTTATAGCTCCATCAACAGCAGCGAACATAGCGCTAAAGAACTCAAACCATTTGCACATGTACCATGCCATCGCTCTGCAGCGAGTGCTTTCCTTCATAGTGCAAATCCATCACCTTTCAAACACACACACAAAAAAAGTCTACCGCGACATGACCCACATTATGTCCAGCAGAATATCAATAAACAAAGGGACCTAACTCTCCCTTTTACCAAACGATTACACAGTAAACTTCTATCAAGGATAAAACACGATTTGTCTCAACACAGTGCAAAAAAAAATCTTTCCTCACACATTAAAAAACACAATTCATTGAAACTCTTTTCCGTCAATAAAAAAAATTCACCAAAAAAAAACTCTTATGATTCATGGTAGTCATTACCAGACTAGCAAAGCGATCAGCTCCGGACTCTTACGTTTATGTTAGAAACGTTCTCACACATTTGGTCTCCCTTGCAGACCTGTGGAGAGACTTCTCGGGGCATGGGGAAAGTGATGAAAAAGAAATTTCCTGATTTCTACCCTAGTCTCCTCCTCTTACCCATCCAAACCATCCCATGGTTTATGGTGTAAAGGTCAGCCTAGCCACACTTAATTCACCCCTTTTCCCAGAAAGGTTTTTAAACATTCCTATCACCACCTTGTACCTGGTTCCATATCACCACTTTATCTCCACCCCGAGATCCAAAAGTGGACTGTCTATGCCAGTCTTGTACAAAGGCAGCTTTCTGGGAATGCTCCCCCGCTTTGTCAAGAGCCATCTTCAATCGCTTTAGCTTGTCTTCCAGCCATTTTTCAAGGTGCTAACTTTCAGACACCTTCACATTCCAACATTCTTTAAAATCCTGGAGGTGCCTTACTCCCCCCTCCGAATATAGGCACAATGGCTTCCCTTCGTACCGTTACCGCCATTTCCTCTCTGGATTTCAGTTTGTCAATAATTTTCTCTCAATCTTTTCCGTTTAGCTACATTCATAGTAGCTTTGGGTCATCTTAACCGCCTTCCAGATTAATATATCCATGACAAACTGAACAAAGACAACAACAACAACACCAAAAACAAACAGCAGGCCTTCAAAAATAAAATTCTCACCCACATTTCACAGTACAAAATTATGGGTATTCTGCCTACAATCTACTGCAGTCACACCAACACGACAAAAAATCATACTAATTATCAACAGTCAGTAACTACAGTCACGCACATCTGGCAGCATCCTGCGCGGCGCGAAGTTTCCCTTCCCTCGACCTGTAAGGGATACACTTCCCACCACTCAGCTACGAGTGCTTCACTGTGCGATGAGGCACTCATCCTTTCCGCAGTGTGTTGGGCCTTGGGCGCCTAGCACAACAACTCGCCGCTCTCCACGCTGAGGCCTGGGGCTGCTCTCTCAGCAACAGCACTGGGCCGCACAGGCCCAGTTTCTAAACAATGCCACAAAAAGAATACCTGCGAGGAGTCCTTGTCGTCGTTGGGGCTCCCGCGTCCTGAGGTCGGCATGTTCGATCCCGTCGGCGACGCCATTTGTAAGGGTAGTGGATTGGAGATGATAAGGAGGAGGAGAAGAGGGGTAGGAGATGGGGAAGAGAGTGAGTTGACACATCAACTTCCACACCAACACCAGCTCGTTGGTTTCCTCTCTCTTTTTATTTTAAATCATGGTTGGATCGAACCAACCATAACCAAACCACCGACCTATTAAGACATAAACAACAATAATCATAAACATGAAGTATTATATGTTACGCGCACAGAAAAACATATAATCAATCAAATTAAGCCAAGATAAAAATGCAGGATTTACAACAACATCAACACAAAAGGCCTCCCCGTTGCGAACGGTAGGAGGTACAACATACATTTGCAATCAATAACATAATCATATCATAAAACATAACATTAACCATAGGCGATCCCCGTTGCGAACGGCAGGATCAACAACATTATTTCATTATTATAACATTACGGAAGGGGATCCCCACTGCGAATGGCAGGATCACAACATAATAATTTCATTATTATAACATTAACATTGAGACTCCCCGTTGCGAACGGCAGGAGTTACATACGGTCAAAAGCATGGATCATGATTTCATAGCGAAGAACAGTATTATAAGTGAACATACATTTAAGCACACACACACACACACTCAAAATGGAACTCCCCGTTGCGAACGGCAGGAGCTATGAACAATAAATGAAATTAATAAACATCCAATTTTTCAACAACAATTACACAATTGTATGAACAAAAAAGCATGTGTGTAGTGTCCAACCATATGATTAAACTCGGAAAAGACACATCTTGCACATTAACATGCCAGCTAAAGCTATCTGCCTTTCTCAGCACACACACCCACCTCAGGACAGTGCGTGCTACACGCTATGGCTCCACGTGTCACCTGTTAGGCCTACACCCCGGCCCAACAATGGCAGTTGCTTTTCAGCCCTGCAATGGACCCACGGGTGTAAATATATTGAACAAGTGAACACTCACAGACTAACAGATGCAGCGAGACCGGATAAACAAACTGACTGACCAGTGGCTACTCGTGCACAAAATAGGCACAAGAACGCACAAGGAACCGAGCAGCATTCAAGTAATTAACTGCCTAATTACTCAGCCAAGTAACCACGTAACCCTTCAGTCGCTCAGATAATGAAACAATCGAACAAACAGGTAAAACACTTGTTTTGTAACAGGTACCAACCCAGACACACAGAGGAATAATCAAACTAGCTTCACTGGCTGTATCTTAATCATTTGCTCAGGCCGCCGTGCGGTTTCATCACTATGACTTAACCCTATCCGTCTCGCCAGCAAACAAGGGTGACGATTACATGCTATGCGCCCAGTGTTCGAACACAAGGACCTGCAGGGCGCGCATTAAACTTTATCCACTAATCACAATAAAAGACATCAGCGTCTGTGAATCTATGTTTTTCTGGCATTGATTTGTTGATTACTCACCATAAAATCTGTGACAATATGAATAACTTTCTGATTTCATTCTTATTAAGCGCCAGCACCTGCTTAGTTACAAAGTTACCTGAATAATTGACTGTGGAAATTCGGTCTATCACATTTCCAGTTGATAAGAAATTGGAGTTTGTACAATCAAAATGTAAGAACACAGAACTTTTAACTTCCATTTACTCAAGTTGTTTCACGAAGATAGTACTCTATCTGCCCTCACTCTAGGTAAACATAGCCAAACCAAAGGCAAAACCATGAACATACCTTTACAGTCACAAACACTGAAACCAGCGTCACAGCCTTCACCCCACTCTGCTCAGTGAAGAAATGATCTCAGAGCCAGAACGCTGGGAGTATATAGGCCTTCCACCCCATTTGAACAAGATCTTTCGAGAAAGTCTATTGTGGTCTGCGTCTAAAGTGCCTA
>JADBJO010007215.1:0-30000 GCA_016801955.1 Conus betulinus
CCCTCTGGTCTGTCTGTCCTTTCTGTCTTCTCATCTCTCTCTCTCTCTCATCAAGTGCTCTCCCTCGTCTCTCTCCTCTCGCTCTCTCTCTGTAGTCTGTGCATGTGTTCTTCAGCGAAAATATCCATTTGTCTTGTACTCTGACGAATGTCATCGACAGAAAGTCGATTCAGAAAATGTGGTACTAGGAAATGTAATCGAATTCTTTCCCGTAGAGTTCCGGTTTCTCTGCAATTTTATGAAGGGTGATATTGCATTCGTGTTTAACACTGGATTACATTGTTATGACGTTTCCTATATACCTCGTACTAAGGACATTATGTCCCTTTCCCCGTAACCTTCACAATTTCTTCTAGTTTCCATAAACTCCCTTCCAATATAAAAAAGATTCACCTCTTGCTTGTCTTGTTTTAGGAATACTTGAGATCGACTGGCTTCAAAAGTTTGGTCAACTGTCTTTAGCCTAACAATGGCTGAATTTATTTGCATATAACAGAAGCTTTGTGGCTCGGAAAGTAAGTATTTTCATCATTTCGACAGGCATCTTTTCCCCCATTACTCAATGAAAACATGCAACGGGCATAGTTTACTCTGTCATGGCCAGTGGAGTATTCATAATAATGAACACTGGTGTGACTTTACACTCGCGGATCTGTGTTGAGAGTGAGTGAGACATAGAGACAGAGACAGAGACAATGACAGCACCGACACCAGACAGACGCAGAAAGAGACAGAAGCCAGCAACAGAGGCAGACAGACATACAGACAGATAAACATCACACACACCCACACAACACACCACACACACCACACACCCACACAACCACACACACACACACACACACAAACACGCATTCACGCACGCCACCTCACCACACACGCGGTCAAACGTAACAAAGACTCCATCTTTAACTCATCTACATCAGGATCGTCCGCTGTGTCTATTAGATATTACTGTTTCGTTGAAACGGAATTGCCTTGCTCACACAATTTGATGCTGCCCCTGTCCGAGAATAGATTGTCTGCCCTACATAGCTCTTCATTCCTATGATGGGGATACGGAGAATCACATTCTCACACACAACTCTCTTGAGATGCGGTAGGTCACTCCTTCATATTTTCAAAAGTCATATTACCTCCAGTTTAATGACGATTTGCAATGTATTTCTATATCATATCACGTTCCTCTCGCTCTCATCTCCATCTCTCTCTCCTCTCCTCTTCATCTCTCTCTCTCTCTCCTCTCCCCTCCTCCCCCTCCTCCTCCTCCTCTTCCCCCTCCTTCTCATCCCTCGTCCCTCACCTCTCTCTCTCTCTCTCCCTCTCCCTCCTCTCCTACGCTGTTGCTCCTCCCCTGCCTCCCCCCTCCCTCGGCTCTCCCTCCTCTCTCTCTCTCGCTCTCTCTCTCTGTCTCTGTCTGTCTTCCCACTTCGGCTAAGAATCATGTTGGATATGTCATCATCAAAGAGGTGAACCAAATAATTACACGCAACAATGAATTCGGTGATGAAAAAAAAATACAGGTACAGCCTCCCCCCCCCCCCCCCCCCACCCTCACCCCCCCCCCCTTTTTTTTTTTTTTGGTTAGTTCTTTCTCATGGCTATAATTCAGCGATGCTTTTCAAAAGAGGACAGACGATGGATGATGATGATGAAAGTGGAGAGAGAGAGAGAGAGAGAGAGAGAGCGAGAGAGAGAGAGAGGGGGGGGGGGGGGAACGCAGAAAGTTGAGTCGGGGAGGGGAGGAGGGGGGGAGAGAGGGGCGGGGGGGGGGGGGAGGACGCGGGATAAAAACGCAACGCGATGTAGGGTCAGTGTGTCTTTCATTGACCAGACATATAGGAGTCGTTTTGTTGTGCCTGTCTGGTGTGTCGACTTCTGTCTAATGGGTTGAGACGCGTCAGCAAAGTTGGCCGGCTTCTGTGCTAGTCAACCCACACGTTATTGGAGAGAAACACCGAGTATCAGTGTCTGTGGTATTTTTCACTACCATGGGAGGGAGAGGAAAGGAGGGGGGAGGGGGGGGGGGAGTCAAACTCAGAGATCTTCGACGGAGCCAGCGCCGAGAGTGGCATAAGACAGAGTAAGACAGTGCCATGTGAAAATAGCAACCAAAAACCAAAAAACAAACAAAAAGCAAAATGCAAAACAAAACAACGCAAAAAAAAAAAAAAAATCCGCCCAAAGGATGAAATATAATCGGTGCTAACGGGCAGCGTAAGAGTCTATGCCTCCGAATCCAAAACAATGATGCATAGGGAGGGGTTAAACACCACACACACACACACACACACACCCACCACACAACACACACACACTCACCAAACAACACACACACTTAACGATCCCTTGGGAGAAGTTGAAAGGAAAAAAAGGAAGCTTTTAACAATGTCAAAGCGGATTTTGTCAATGTTCTAGTCTACTGGTCTGGTTTTCAGATGATTCTGTTGTTTTACCTTTGAGACCCTTTCACGGTGTCTAAAAGCAGCGCTGTGATGGCAGACGATGAGAAACCCAAGAAAAAAGACTGCTTTACCAAACTAGACCATGTCTTGAAATGAGAGCAGCGAAAAAATAGCCACAAACCCCAATTGTTACAACCAACAACAACAACACAACAACAACAACACACAACCACAGTGTCTAACCACTGCAAGCGTGTCATTGGCTCATCACGACAAAATTTATAGAATGAAAGCTATCTTACCAAACCATAGACTCGTGAAATTCAAAAAGATTTACAACTGCTTCAAAAACCGATAAACAATAGCACACGGTATGTTTATTTTCCGGGGAGAGTGCTCAGTACACGACAGACGAAAGACAGAGTAGAGATCCTTAAAGTTGGACCCCCCACCCCCACCACCTGCCCCAGCAAACAACAACAAAAAAAAAAAAGAAAAACGAAAGAAAAGAGAAGAAAATGATAACAAAAACAACAGCAACTAAAAAGAATATAACCGAACGAACCGACAGGGAACAGGTTGCACAATCACCAGTACCTCCAGACTGACTACGTCCCTAGGACTTAACCATTACTCTCCCCTCGAGCACACCCGACACAGCATAGAGTCATCGCCTCGGGAAGGGATTGGTAGAAGACATGGTGGAGGTGGGTTCTGGGGTGGGGGGTGGGGGGTGGAGGGGGAGTGGAAATGTATGAAGGGAAGATGGTAGGGGGTGGGGGGAGTTGGGGGGGCTTCAAGTAAACACCCCGCAGATCCGCAGGCAGCAAATCAATCGGAGAGATCTGAAAACAATGGTACAGATTCCGAGAATGACCGAAACGCGCCTTTGCTTCCGCCTTTTCTTTCTCTGTCGTTTGGAGAGAGAGAGAGAGAGAGATAGAGAGAGAGAGAGAGAGAGAGAGAGGGAGAGAGGGAGAGAGAGAGAGAGAGAGACAGACGACAGACAGACTGACAAACGGAACGACAGACAGACAGATAGAGACGGGAGACAGAGAAAATCTTCCTGCATTGTTGACATTTTTTTATCACTTTTTTCTGTGGTTTGCAGGGTACCATTCCATCTTCCTTGTTGTCCGTATTCTGTCATTTTTGATAGATGAGGGTGTCGCACGCATGTCTTTTTTTTAAATTTAAAACAAACACAAACCGTCTCAATTAATAACGCGCCGAGTTTATAGCACTAGCAGAGTCCTCTCTCTCTCCTCTTCCTCTCTCCTCCATCTCTCGCCTCCTCTCTCGCCGTGTGTTTTGTGTCGTGTGGGGTTGTGCGTGCGTGTCCATTTGTAGATGATAAATAATATGCTTGTTGAGTTGAATCTTTATTAGTAGTGTGTTTTAAATGTGGTGACTGGATGGATGTAAGAATAGTGTGGGTTTGTGTTCCCTCAAACTACGCTCTTGACTCAAAATGCCTCCGGTCTGTCTGACCCATTGGCTCCCACCCTCCATCACAAATTCTGTCTGTCTGTCTGTCCGCTGTCCTTTCTTTTCTGTCTTTCTGTCTCTGTGTATCCTCCGCTTCTGTCTGTCTCTGTCCCTGCCTCGGCCCTGTCATCTGTCAAAAAAAAATGTGTCGGTGTTAAGTGTTAGAGAGATACAATGGATTAGCTGAAGCTTAAATTATACTTAGAGAGAGGGTGAATAGGAGGGAGGGAGATTATAGTGCTGTGTAGGATTGGTGTGGCTGTAGTGTGTTAAGGGATGTGTGAATAGTTAAAAATTATTGTTGTGAAGAATATATTTGTGTTGTGTGGTGTGGTGTGTGTTGTTGTGTTGTTATGGTTGTTGTTGTTTTTAATAGCTGTTCCACGAACGTTGTGATATTAGCCTTTACAAGATGTTTTGAGGGGGGGGACGGCAGGAGGGCAAAGGCACTGGAAGAGTCAAATGTAAGAAAAATAATAGTCAAATAAAGCAAGTCACAGAGACATTTAAATTAATCGCAACCCCTCCGGCCTGTCATCGTATAAAAATATGGCTAATTTGAGATTGAGATAAATTTTGTGGGCACTCCTCAAACAAGGGGTTGGTTGACCTGAAAGGAAATAGTGCGTTAGCCTGTTGTGTAATTTCGAAGATTCAATTTTTTGCGTTTTTGAATAAAAGATCATGTTAGAAAACATTGGGGGCACATGGGAACAGGTATATGTTCACAACACCCGACAATACTGGCCTTAGAACGATGCACGACGCTATCCTGTTTTGGGCATATTTTGTCTTCCAAGAGTTGCAAACCCGCCCTCACGACTTGTATATTTAAAACTAGAAAATATGTCTAGGATTCTGTTTTCCATTACACATTTATCTTGAGACTTTTCAATCCCGGAAACAGCTATCCAATAACGAATGTATTTCACAGATATATCTCACTTCAAAACTTACTTTGTTTGCAGCATTGCGCATTAATTACCTCACCCGCGTCCTGGTATTGTTATGATCATGCTATTTCATTCCAATAAAATAACCACAGGTGTGAAGGGACCCAGCAGAAGACTACATGGTGCGGGTGATTCCTGTGGAAATAATGTAATTAATTAGATGCTTATTTTCAAGATATGTATCTCTTTCCGTGTGCTTTTAACATCCCAAACTTTCAAACTTCCATCTAACACTACGCCTTAGAATCAACACAGAATAAAATGTTACAGAAAGAATGACTTACTATCACAATAAAGTAATGTACTGCCATAAGAATAGGGCATACAATTCTGAGCCGTTAAAAATAGAGAATCCTTTCCCAAGGCTGTATGCTTTTTGAAACTTTTAAAAAAACCGCCGGAATAAAGGAATAAAAAACCCGAAACCTGCACTTTAACTGGCAAACACGAAACCATCCCGTAAAAAATTTTAAATGATCTGAATATTTGTGTTGGTCTCTAATTGTTTTTCTTCTCACTTTAGCAGTTGCCGTTGTAAAAATGTGTTAATGTTATCACTTTGTTTTTTTTTGTTTTGTATTCACTTTTTTCCGGACATCAGTGTAATCTACATCAAGATAGATTGTCTATTTCCCCTATAGTTCCCGGGGCGTGGAAATTACGGCAACCGGGGGGAACAAGCGCATCAGAGCATTGTGAGAGAGAATGTGGCATCAATATTGCATCTTTTTCAAAAGAATCTTTCGTGTAATTAATTTTCGAATGGGACAAAGATAATACTAGCTGTTGAGCTCTTTCCCCGGATATATTCATACATTTGAATCCATCAACACTATCTAACTTATTTCGTGTTTTCGACTTGAATTTTGGTACTGAAAGACTTCTTGCAATATATTTGGCCACAGCTAATCTATCGGTTGATCTGACAGTGATTATCATATCAATTTCTTTGTACAAGTACAACCTGTCAATGTTTGTGTGTCTACACTGGGGACACAAACCAACCGCTATTTGATAGCTTTGATGCTGTCTATGCTGTCTATACTTTGCAATTTTTTTCAGTAGACTTTGAGGAGCTGAAAAATAACTTCTTTGTCCGCGACACACTAGTTTTGATCTTATAGAGAAACAGCTAGGTGCAGGAGGGTTTTTTGTATCTTGAGGCCCAATGGCTGCATCCCACGGCTTGAAGTACAAATAATTTTCAAAAGCTTTTGAAAAAAACGTTTCCTTGTTTTTAGTTATCAAGCTTTCAATGTAAAAACGCCAGTTAAGTTTTTAGGGGTTAAATAAATTCACACCCAGAAATTTTATGTTTTGTGAGTACTGGCAATTCAGAGATCCATTCAATTTGAAGCTTGGCAAATACAGTGGATTGTCTCCATTATTGAAAAAACATTAATTGTGTTTTTTTCACCTGAGAGAATAAGCCCGTTTATTTTCCATAAAGTTTGTTTAATTTATCTATTATCTAACTGATATATCTTCTGTATGTGATTCGTAACTCTCTTGCATGTATGCTTTCGAATATTGGTATTTATCCACATAGCAATGTCATCAGCATATTGTACTAAACTCACACTTTTTGATAATATCTTTGGGAAGATCATAAATAAGAATGTTAAACAACATGGGGGCTATAATAGAACCCTGTGGAATTCCGATATCAATGCTCTGAAAAGACGAGTAAACCTTTCCCTATTCTTGTACATATGGATCTCTCTGCGATAAAAAAAAAAAACTTTTAAAGTATTGAAAACATCGTTCCATTAATTTCATATTTTAATCTTTCTATTTCTTTCAATTTATAAAGTAGTCTAGCGTGCCAGATACTATCATATACGCTTTTCTGATATCAAAAAAGGTAGCAAGTGTGCTTTTTTTCCGTCTAGCAAACTGCTTTTTAAATTTGACTTGTAAGTTTCACCAAATGATCTATTGTACATCGACCTTTGCGAAATCCCGCTTGATTCACTGGGATTATAACTTTCTTTTTCACAAAAATATAAAAGACGTCGTCTTTGGATAATCTTTTCTAACAACTTTCCAACATGAGAGGTTAGTTAGTGCTATTGGCCTGTAGCTACCAATGTCCTGACCTGGCTTACCTTGTTTTTTGGAACTGGGACTACAACAGATCTCTCTCTCCAGATACTAGGGAGAGAGTTCCATTAAACCAACATTTTTGGTAAAATGAATGCAGTAATCGTTTCCAATATGAAGGCAAGTGGTATAACAGTTGATAGGATATACCATCTAGGCCAACAGCACTTGAATTTGAAGAAAAGATTCTAACGTCTCATAAAATTCATCATATGTAATAGGAGCGTTTTAAATAATGGGAATGATTTGGTGGTGGATCCTGATAGATAGATAGTTTTTTTTTTTTCTTCCTCCTCTCTCTAAAAACACCTGATAGATGGACTGAGACTAGACAGCAAGATTTTTTTTTCTGAAAATATTTTGACGAATGCCTCAGCTTTCTCCCTCCTGAGGATGGAAGAGCATTATTATCTAACTTAATAATTGGGGTACTGTTGCAAGCAATAACCATTTTTTTTTTTTTTCATTTTTTTTTTAACCATTTTCCAAACCTTATGGATATCTTTTTTGATTCCGATATTTTTGGATCTACAAAATTCTGAGAAATGTATTCTTTTCGCTCGGGCAACGACCCCTGTTACTGTTATTTTTGGCATGTTTCATAGCGCACTTTCAGCCAAGCTTTATAAGCTTCTTTTTTAAGAGCTACAGCTATCGCACAATCTAAATTCCACCATGAATTACCAACATATTTCCACTGTTGGGCATCTTTACAAATAGGAATAGATTTTTCCGGCAGCCTGTAAGACATGTCGACAAAACTCTGTATAATATGCATCTATACCTTCATTTTTCAATGCTACGGAAATGTGTATTGGGACAAGATCGATTCATACAGAGACCAATTTTGCATTTTTTATATGAAAACTTTGGGATACTATCTTCATTTCCATCTTCTTCATTTTTCAATATGCTCCCTTTAACTGTATGATGATTGGGAAATGATCGCTGCCCAAAGTATCATCCTCTGTTGACCATACCGAGTTTACTGCCAACTCCGGAGAAATTAAAGATAAATCAATAGAAGTAGGTTTATGAGTGGAAATGTCTGGCAGTCTGGTAATACTACCGTCGTTTAATAATACCAATTTGGAGTCAACAATATTTTCAACTAAACGGTTGCAAGTTATATAGTGGTGCAACCATATTCCCAAAATGGAGCATGCGCATTGAAATCTCCCAGTATTACCCCCATTTGTTGTTTGACAAAGGAAGGGTTTTTTTAACCAGTCTGTATTATCTGCCTTTGGGCCACTGGGATAGTAAACAGAAATGATGTTTCAATTTGTCTGCTTGTTCGTTTTTTTTTACGGTAAACCCCAGTTGCGAAAACTTCAGCATTATTAGTAGGAGTAGGAGGGTTCAGAGGACAATATTTAGATCCCTTCTCACATAAATGGCAGTTTGAATCTTTTTACCATCATTCCTATAGTTATACAACAAAGGGTGGATAATAAAAATTGCGTATTTTCGGTAGCTTATGAGCATCTACATTTAGTGATTGTATGCTAGCACTGAATAATTATGCTGATATATATGATTTTTCAAAGTGTAAGAGATTTGTTGATATTGACCGACAGTTCCATTGAAATATTAATAAATTATCATTGGAAGTTTTCATAAGACATAGTTAAAAGAAATCAATGGCAAGGTGAAGTTGACGAGTCACCAAGGGACGAATTGCCAGCTGTAAGAGTCCCATGTGTCCCCTGCACGAGGATGATGGGAAAAGCCACGGATCGGGAGCTCCGACACGACCAGCACGAGGGGGGGAATGGCTCGTGGTTCCAGGCGCCTCTCCCCGCGTGTCTGATTCTGGCGATGTCTCCGGCGCTGTCTCTGCCAAAAGAGACGATGGACATGCCGCCCCAGATTTCCGGCGAGGATGCTGGTACCTCTGTCAGACGGGTGGATGGCATCCCTCATGAGCCGGTTGTTGAGTGGATCAAGGTTCTCATGAGAGAGTAGAGATGTCTGATGACGAGGAATAATTCGGAAAACAGTAAAGCGTTAAATAGTTGTCGTCTCCCCTCCAGAATCTGATCTTTGACTGGCGTTGCTTTGCTTACCACGACTTTTGTTTTCGGAGATTGCTGTTTGATTTTGTTGACAACACTAATCATCTTTTTTGCTGTAACTCCAGGGTCAGTACTTTTCAAATCATTTATTCCAGTATGCAGTATCACACAATCAATCGGAACTTCTGAACCAATGTTTTCAAGTTCTTTTTCACAGTCTGAGATCTTGAAAGCTCTCTTTTGGAGACAACTTTAATTTCCGTAGGCCTCTCCCAGGCGCCTAGCGTTGACTCTTGACATAACAGAGTCGTGCAAAAAAAGAACATTGGGAAGAGAGTCGGAATGTACCTTTTTAGCGTCATCGGACTTGATGCCAATAGATTTGACGTCAGCCAACTGTTCCTTTTTCTTTGCTTCAGATGGTTTTTCTTCTGGGGGCTTTTGTGGCACTGACTTTTGCTGGTGGAGTTTTGCTGTTTTGAGCTGAAGACTTCAGCTTGTCTGCATATGTCGGTATGTTGCTACGTTTGTGTTGTATCAGAAGATGTTGTTGTTGTTGAACTATTTGTTTGTGTACCAACACTTACGGTTTCAGCTTGTTTGTAGCTCCTTTCTTTGTTTTCTTTCGTCAGCTCCTCAACTTTCTTTTCTAAGACCGAAATGTCGCAGAGCATTTGAATTGTGCACGTCAGTAATTCTAGGGAACGTTCAGACTGACCAGTATTTCTATCAGGGTTTTCGCTCGCCGTTGCAGGATCTGATCTGCTGTGGCTGTTCGTTTGGCTAGATCCCTGCTCGGTCGGAGTCGTAGATTGAGATTGAGATCCAAGCCTAGAACATTCACAAGAATCAAACTTACTTTTTGTTGAGCATTTTTTCTTTTCTTTCTTTGTGGCTGCTCTTGTTTTTACCATTTTCAAAGTCGTACGAATTTACTGGATTTTTTCAATGAGAGCTAAACGTGTACATTGAAGCAATCTCTCAATTGAGAAATTAATTTGTGGTCACACACATTCACAGCAAATAAACAATAATTTAGCCACATTACCCATTTTCTCACATATGACATACATTCATATAGAGGATGCAAGAACGTGGGTCTGGTCACACGTAATCTTCTTCGCTTTACAAACAACACGGCACACTGTATAGCTCACTCAGACTTTTTTGTCTCTCACCAACGATTTTTCCTCCCACGTTCACCACTTTCTCAAGCACATTTCTGCTCTTCACAGTCAACCCACCATACCAACACATAAATGAGAAAGTTAGAACAGATTCCAAAGAAGCATGAATAAATGTCCGAAGAATGTCAGTATTCACATGAAATGATCGCAGCTTGCGAAGACAATATAATCTGGTTTGACATTTTTGTGGACATACTCAACATGGGATTTAAAATTCAGCTTATTATCTATAAAAGTTCCTAAATATTTGTATGATTCAACACGTTCTACTTCCACCTTTGATAAAAAAGTGGTGGTACAGCTTTTGGATTCTTTCTAAAATCAATCACATTTCTTTCGTTTTTGTTACATTCAGATCAAGATAGTTATGATCGCACCAGTCAACAAATCTTTGAACCTCCTTGAAGAAGTAAACAGAATCAGAGTTGAAAGATCCACAAGTGCTGAGTCATCTGAATATTTAATGTACAAAGTTGAATCACTTCCTGAACAATCATTTGTGTACAGAGTAAAAAGCACTGGTGATAAAAAACAGTACCCTGGGGTGCGCCAGTTGAAATGACTCTGGAAGACGAAACAACACTTTGATATCGAACAGACTGTGTCCTCTGTGTAAGAAAATCAATTATCCAAAGAATGAGCTGTTACCCACATTTATGTTAATGAGTTTCTTTGCCATCAGATGTGGTTGTATGGTGTTGAATGCTGATGAGAAATCAATAAAGAGAATGCGTACAAAGGAGGCAGGTTTTTCGAGGTGTGAAAAAGCATGATGGAGAAGTGTGAGAGTGTGGCATCATCTGTTGATCTGTTCTGTTGGTATGCGAACTGAAACGGGTCTTGGTACTGTGTAGTATCTTTTAAAACATAACCGAGGACAATTCTTTCAAGACATTTCATTGCAACAGATGTGAGGGCAACTGGTCGGTAATCATTTAAACAGCTTGGGTTGCGTTTTTTGGGAACAGGACATACAGTGGCATTTTTCCATAAAACAGGAATTATACATTCTCTAAGTGACCAGGTAAACAAACGACTGTAAACATAGGAGAGCTGAGAAGCACACACCTTCAACAATTTTCCACAGATATTATCAGGGCCCATTGCCTTTCTCACATTTAAACGTTTGAAAAAAAAAACTGAACATCATTTTCCTCAATCACAACAGAATCACTTCCATCAACATCGTTTTTAACATTGCTTTGGAGTTCTTCCTTCACTTCCTTTTATTCTTTACTAAAATCTTTATCATCAAATCTACAGTAAAAATCGTTCAGCTTTTCTGCAAATTGCTTCTGTTCTTTGCTGTTTTTTTGTTACTAATATTTTGGTTTGAACATTTTCCTGAACCTGATAAAACCTTTATTCCTTTCCATGCATCTCGCATATTTCCATTCTGGAACATGTTTTCAACTTTTCTCTTGTAAGCTCTCTTTGATTCTTCAATCTCCGTTTGCAGTTTCTTTTGTACAACCTTACGATCGCTTTTATTGCCTGATTGAAAAGCTTTTTTTCTCATTTAGAGTTATTTTCAGAGATTTTGTAACCCAAGGTTTGTTGTTGGGAAATATTTTGATAGTTTTAGTAGGTACAATCATGTGTTCACAGAAAGAAATGTAGCTGGAAATAACATCGGTGGCTTCGTTAATGTCAAAACTAGAATTCAAAAACAAATTCCAATCTGTACATTCAAAACAAGCCTGTAATTCATCAACACTTTCTTCCAACAGGGGGGGAGCTGAACACACTTGTATGCAGATGGTATATTACAGTAGCATAAATCAAGTATTTTTATCCTTTCTTGTAAAACATGACACATACTGTTTAAAAGAAGGCAGGCTTGAAAAGAGTCAAGTTTCCTCCGGAAAACAAGGGGCGATAATTTCAACTTGAAATTAAGAGGCGATGATTTCATCAGGAAAATAAGAGGTGATGATTTCAACATGAAATCAAGAGACGATCATTTCATCAGGAAAATAAAAGATGCATATTTTTCACAGGATAAATCAAGAGGCAATGGTTTCCTCTAAACGTTAAGAGACGATAATTTCATCAAGAAAATAAAGACGAAGATTTTTTCACAGGACAAATCAAGAGGCAACAGTTTCCCTCTAAAAGTTAAGAGACGATAAATATCCTCAGCAGTTTAATAGGTGATGACTGATCGGGGATGTTCATCCAGTCTGACATTTGATTGGCCCTTGATCAACCAGGGATGTTCATCCAGTCTGACATTTGACTGGCCCTTGATCAACCACAGAGCAGTCTAACATTCGATCGGCTGTGGAACAAACGCAGAGCAGTCTGACATTTGATTGGCTGTGGATCAAACGCAGAGCAGTCTGACATTTTGATTGGCTGTGGATCAAACGCAGAGCAGTCTGACATTTGATTGGCTGTGGATCAACCACAGAGCAGTCTGAGATTTGATTGGCTGTGGATCAACCACACAGCGGTCTGCCATTTGATTGGCTGTGAAATCAACCACAGAGCAGTCTGACATTTGACTGACTGTGGATCAAACGCAGAGCAGTCTGCCATTGGACTGGCTGTGCATCAACCACAGAGCAGTCTGCCATTGGACTGGCTGTGCATCAACCACAGAGTAGCCTGCCATTTGATTGGCTGTGCATCAACCACAGAGCAGCCTGCCATTGGACTGGCTGTGCATCAACCACAGAGCAGTCTGCCATTGGACTGGCTGTGCATCAACCACAGAGCAGTCTGCCATTGGACTGGCTATGCATCAACCACAGAGCAGTCTGCCATTAGACTGGCTGTGCATCAACCACAGAGCAGACTGCCATTGGACTGGCTGTGCATCAACCACGGAGCAGTCTGCCATTGGACAGGCTGTGCATCAACCACAGGGCAGGGCTGACGATCATGAGTTTTTGAACCACACGTAGGGTCGGATTTGTTTACAGACATGAACCCCATCCCCACCCGCCACCCCCTCCTGTCTCCGCCCAGCAGTAAATGGACACTTGCTTCCAATCAGGGCAATTTAAAGGCGGCTGAAGAATAGGGATAGGTTCCACCTTCGATCATGGAGTGCTGTAGACAAGGGTGAACCTGACAGTTTACTGCCCATATGGCCAAAAAAATAGGAAAATGGGGGGGGGGGGGGGGGGGGGGGGGGGGGGGGGGGAGAGGATCATTCCCTTTCCACCATGCACCGAGAACCCACACCCAACCAGGAAATGCTGCGACCGAAATCATCGCTGATCCTTAGCTGCTTTGAGCATGTTCAGGCTGTCAGAATGGCAGTTGAGCATGTTCAGACTGTCAGAATGGTAGCTGAGCATGTTCAGGCTGTCAGAATGGTGGTTGAGCATGTTCAGGCTGTCAGAATGGTAGCTGAGCATGTTCAGGCTGTCAGAATGGTGGTTGAGCATGTTCAGGCTGTCAGAATGGTGGCTGAGCATGTTCAGGCTGTCAGAATGGCAGTTGAGCATGTTCAGGCTGTCAGAATGGTGGCTGAGCATGTTCAGGCTGTGAGAATGGTGGTTGAGCATGTTCAGGCTGTCAGAATGGTGGCTGAGCATGTTCAGGCTGTCAGAATGGTGGTTGAGCATGTTCAGGCTGTCAGAATGGTAGTTGAGCATGTTCAGGCTGTCAGAATGGTAGTTGAGCATGTTCAGGCTGTCAGAATGGTGCTGAGCATGTTCAGGCTGTCAGAATGGTAGGTTGAGCATGTTCAGGTTGTCAGAATGGTACGGATTTCGGTGGGAGAATACAGGACAGGTGTTTTTTTTTTTTTGTTTGTTTATTTGTTTGTTTGTGAGTTTGTTTTTTGTCACGTAAAGACTCAATGTGTCGCCCGTTGCGTCATACTTCTTTGTTATATTTCTGCGTATATTGTCGCCGGCGACTAGTGTGTCGGAGGTTTGGCTGCTATAAGTCAACGGCATCTGCCACCGTACTGTGTCGGTAAGAACGCATGCTACAAGAGTTGTGTGTGTTGTTGTTGTTATTCTGTTTAACGTCTGTTCACTAAAACTGATATTAGACGGTGGGGGAAAAAATGGGGAAAAGGGAAGGGATGGGAAGAGTGGGAAGAAGTTGCCTGCATGTCAAAGTTTGATATAAATGTATGTGTATTTCCCGGTACTTGTATGAGTGTGCACAAGTGTTTAAGATATAATTATTGCATGGGGGAAATGGATAAAAAAAAATGTTACATAATTATCAGTCAATGAGAATCAAAGCTACGGACATATGAAAATCAATGAGAATCTACCAAAGATGATGATGATGATGATGATGATGAAAGATGATAATGATGATGATGATGATGACAACGATTTTGTGTGTGTGTGTGTGTGTGTGTGTGTGTGTGTGTGTGTGAGAGAGAGAGAGAGAGAGAGAGAGAGAGAGAGAGAGAGAGAGAGAGAGAGAGAGAGCATACGTGCGTGCGCGCGTGTGTGCGTGCGTGTGTAATATATTCTCTCTTTCCCCTCAACCCGCCACCCCCACCCCTACCTCCCTTCCATTCCCCCGATCCCTTTCCCCACCCCACCCCCCACCCCACCCCCCTCCCCATCCAACACACCCACCAGAACAGAGAGGAGCCAGAGCCCCGCCAGTGCGGCAGCAGCCATGCAAATCACAGCGACACAGATGATGCCAGAGAGGAACGGCCATAAGAGCGGTGAGCTGGGGAAGCACATGGTCCTGACTATCAATGGATTTTCAGCCTGGACTTGAAAGTGTAATGGGAGGGAACATGGCGAACCCCACGTCCTTTCCACGAGGAAGAACGGTAACCCTCTTTTGCCTAACAAACAGTCAAACAGTCTAGCAGCCTAACGGTCCGATTCTTTTGCTAGCCAAACTGTCTGACAGTCAAATGACATTTCCTCCCGCCACCTCCAACCCCCACCCCTATTTTCTGCCACCCTTCTGTCACCTTTTCACTCAAGTCTGACAGCCGTTGTTGAAAGATCATTAAGATTTTTTTTTTTTTTTTTTTTTTTTTTTTTTTTTTTTTTTTTTTTTTTAGTAAACTTGAAAAGAAAATTCACTGTTTCACCGAACGAAAGAGACAAACATATCGACAAAACAAACCACGACGCGTTTCAACTTCCTGTTGGTCTTCTTCAATCAAAAACGAAGAAGAAAAGGAGGAGACCAAAACGCATCGTGTTTCGTCTTGTAATTGGATTGTATCTTTCGTTCTCGTAAGTTTGTATCAGGTTTTGCCTGGAGTCGCGCGACTTTGACACCTGCCAGTAAAAACGTGAGAATTCAATGTACCACATTCCGCCTGGAGTCGCGTGACTTTGACACCTGCCAGTAAAAACCTGTGAATTCAATTACCACATTCCGCCTGGAGTCACGTGACTCTGAGTCCTACCAGTAAAAAGTGTGAATTTAATGTACCACATCCCGCCTGGAGTCAGGTGACTTTGACACCTGCCAGTAAAAACCTGTGAATTCAATGTTTATGTGACCTCTGTTCTCCCCTGATATTCGTCTTTTCCTAATTCCCTGTTCGTTTTGAAGCATTTATTATCATTACTATTACCATTATTAATACCATTATTATTATTATTATTATACATTTCGTTTTATTATTATCATTTATTATCATCATAATACCATTATCATCATCATCATCATCATCATCATCATCATCATCATCACTATTATCATTATCATCATCATCATCATCATCATTATTATCATATTATTATTATTATCATTATTATTACTATCATTATGATTATCATCATCATGACATCATCATGATTATCGTTGTTATTATTGCTATATTATCATCATCATCACCATTATCAGCACGATCATCATCGCCACCAGCACTGCTGCCACAACAACCATGCTGCTCGACACATCGTCTAACCTTCATCTTTCTCCCCTTGTGTATAGCCACAATGACCACTACGTCATACTATCACCAAAAGTGGTACTACTCCTCTTTGTATCACTTCTATTTTCATATTGTTATAGTCATCATCATTCTATCAATTCTTGCTACTACTCCTCTTTTTATCACTTCTATTTCCATATTGTTATAATCATCATCATTCTTTCAATTGTTGCCATCAGTATCATTGCTATCATCATTACTGTTCTAATTCGCATTGTCTCCTTCCCACGGCCTCGTTTTCATTCAACGACCATCTTGCGCCGGATCCGAGTGGATAAGTAAGTGATTACTCGTTGGTTTTCATTGTCCTGAATGTTGTTGATCTACCTGAAGGGAACCTAGGAGGTCAACACGCGTCCATGTTTGTCTTGTAATTGTGTTTGTCCCTGTTCACTGGCGATTTTAAATCCTGTCCAAATCTGTTTCTAATTCCACCTGCAGGCATCTCACGTTGAAACTTCAATATTGGGTCAACGCTGCTTTCCCTGCAATGCTGTTCTCCTCTCCTGTGGAGTTAGCTCCTATATATACACCAGCTGAGGTATTCTGCCTCTCTGCCTTCTTTCAAATCAAACTGAAAAACTTGCCTTTTCCGTTCCAATCAGTATATACAAATATGTGCCGGCATTGCTTGTTAGTAACCTACAGGTGCGCTAGGTTTGCGATGGGTTTTTTTTAATCTATTGCCGTCTTTTGCTTGTTTGTCTTCTTTTTTTGTTTTTGTTTGTTTTTGTTTGTTTGTTTTGCTTGTTTGTCTTTATAATTGGTGGAAGATGGGTATAAAGGGAGCATAAGGGCAGGGCTAGGTGTCGGTGCGCTTTGATGCGGCGCAAGTGTTTTGACTGTAGCATGCGCGCTGTGTATTGCTGATTGTCTTTCATTTCTTTTGTAAGTGTATTCCTTCATTTTTTTTTTTTTTCATTATTATTTGTTGCTGTTCGATGCGTAAATTTGCTTATTAGACACACTTTTGACTAGACGAATCAACATTCCTCATAACAAACGTAATGTTAACAAGGCAAGACCAGGTGAACAGGTGAAAACAAACGATGACCTAAAGAGTCTGCTACATGTTTTGGATAAACCGTGGTACAGATGCGCATATCATCCTAAACATGAAAAAAAAAGAAAGCGAGAGATAAATTCAAAAGACATAAGACAACATTTTGGCGTAGCTGTAGATCTTATATACACATCAAAAGAAAAGAGAGTCAAAGTCAAATCAAATCACGTTGCTTTATAAGCCCTGCCGACCACAAACGCAGCTCTGGACTGGAACACACACACACACACACACACACACACACACCACATACACACACACACACACACACACACACACACATATATATATATATATATATAGAGTATATGGAGAGAGAGAGAGGGGGGGGGGGGGGGGCACCGGTCCATCAAGGGCATCAAGTGGAAAGAAGTACGTAACGAACATACACACCCTGGGACAGAGCTCAACTGCAAAGCATCGAGTCAATACTCATGCTAAACAACTTCGCTGGGCAGGGCACATCACCCGGATGCCTGACACTCGCATGCCAAAAGCAGTATTCTATGGGGAGGTTTGGTCCAAGGCAAACGCAATACAGGCGCACCACAGAAAAGATTCAAGGACCAACTGAAGAAGCAACTATCCCGAGCGGACATCAACCCCAAGACTTGGGAGCAGTCAGCATCAGACAGAAGTAGCTGGAGAGCTTCAACGCTCAGGGGAACCCAACACTTCGAGGAAACCAGACGTCAGAACATACAGGAGAAGAGAAGGAGAAGGAAAGACCCAGGTCCGCAGCCCAACAAGGCAGGCCAGATCTACACCTGCCCGACAATGCCACAGATCCTGTAGATCACGAATTGCACTAACTAGTCATCAAAGGGCGTGCCGCCCATCCCTGGCGGGAACTTCCTACTAATCTTCACAAGCGAAGCCATCATATTGCCATCATAGAGAGAGAGAGAGAGAGAGAGAGAGAGAGAGAGAGAGAGAGAGAGAGAGAGAGAGAGAGAGAGAAGATAAAATGCAAAGTTATCACTCAGTACCACTTATTTCATTACATCCAAAGACTCGCATAAAGAAGCCTGTTTCCACTCAAATTCTCTACTAATCAGAATGTTGCCAGCAGCCCCGAAGAAAGAAGAGGCATCATTTCCCTTTGTCACCTTGCAAATGTTGCCGGGAGCGCAGTTATTAACTCTCTACAAACGGCTTCTATAGTAATCAAAATGTCCAATACAACAGCTTTTCACACAACGCATTGCTTTTAAAATCACTCGTGTTCGCGATGAAATAGCCTAGTGTGACTGCAAAAACGAATAGCCTACTCTGTGTAAAATGAAACCTCCGACACACGTCATTAACCTATGTTTAAACGTCATTGGAGTGTCTGCGTCACATTTGCGACCTGTATTTGCAACTGCGTGACTGACCCGGTAAAAAAAACTTGTTAAAATAAAGAGCATCAGAAAGTGCTGATAATAGGTGCATTCCAGTTTGAGTGCATCATCCAGAGAAGTAAATTTGGCTACTGCAAATTCAGAAAAAGAACTAAATTGAAAAACAAACCATTCCTTTGGCAAGAAATACATTGCAATAATGTGTACTTGTACGACGTCTTCAAGTAGGGATTGAGAGACGGAAGAGGCCGGGGGGGGGGGGGGGGGGGGGGGGGGGGGGGGGGGGGGGGAAGGGGGGGGGGGGGGTAGGAAAGGGGGAGGTGGGGAGGGGGATGATGGGATATAAAGGGACCCTCAGTGCGCAGAATAAGCAGGGATCATCACTGCTTTGATATGATTCCATTTCGTCGCACTCAGCTCTGATGGTTATCAAGTTCGCAAAAAAAAAAAAAAAACAAAAAAAAAATGCCTTTGACAATGAAACAACAATATGTACAGTAACAGAAGCTCCAGATATACGAAGGAAAAATCATGAATGAATAAAAAAAAATTCTAAACATTGAAGGGATATCAAAATATAATTGTTGATTCTTTAGAATACTTATTTGACCTTGAAGCTTGATGGTTCAGGGAATGGTTCTCATGATATCAAGCCTGATAAATTCTTTGTACAGAGAATATGCGTGAATATGAAGGAGGGTAGATAAGAGTATAAATGCGTGCATGTAAGTTGATAGGAGATTGGATGGACCAGAGTGTGTATGTTTTGTCTCGTAATTTTGTGCGTATGTGCAGGGGATGGTTGTGTTGGGATGAATGATATGTGCTAGAACGAAGCTGTGAAACACAAGGAGTGACGGACTGGACACAGAATTTCTTAATTTTGTTTTAGTTTTGTAGGTTTTTAGAAACTGAATTGGCAGTTTTAACCTTTGTTTTTTTTCTTCTATGCAAAAAATAAATAAAATAAATAAAGACATTGTACCTGCTTGACATTAAGGCTGTTAGCCATTGTCAAAAAAATGATTTCAGTGTCAGTGTCAGTTTCACTTTTCTCTCTCTCTCTCTCTCCTCTCTCTCTCTCTCTCTCTCTCTCTCTCTCTCTCTCTCTCTCTGTGCGCGCGCGCGCGCGCGCGCGCGCGCGCGTGCGTGTGTGTGTGTGGAGAGTGTGATGAGAGAGAGAGAGAGGAGAGAGAGAGGAGAGAGAGAGGGTGGGGGGGGGGGGGGGGGGGGGGGGGGGTCCGACGCGTGGACGCGCTTTTGAGAAATTTTCAATGAGTGTGCACTCTGCGTTTAAAGTGCGAGTGCGCACGGTGTGTGTGTGTGTGTGTGTATGTGTATGTGTGTGTACGCGTACTTGCGCGTGCTCCAGTGTGCGTCGCGAGCGGCGGCGTGCTAGTTATTACAGCCGGTCTCACGATTTTAGAGAGCGTTCGTTACGTTTGCGTTTTTGTATAATTCATGCTGAAAGCAACGTGAATTGACTTGTCCATTTATTTGATTCCTCCTGTGATGATTATAATATACAAAGCGGTGATTGAACGGGAAAATATTTACCTGTCCGTGTTTCTTTTTTTTTTTTTTTTTCCTTTTTCCTCTTTTATTTCCATTTTTGCTTCGATTTTTTAATCCCATTTAATCTGTATGTTCATCAATTTGGTCGCTGCCTTTTCTTTCGTGTTTTGTTTTCACTCCTGTGTCAGTCAAATAGTCTAGCGCATATCTAGGATTTCTCTCTCTCTTCTCTTATCTCTCTCTCTCTCATCTTCTCTCACTCTCTACTCTCCTCTCTCTCTCTCTCTGTCTCCATCTCTCTCACCTCTCTCTTCTCCCCCATTATCTCTCTCTCTCTCTCTCTCTCTACTATCTACTCTCTCTCTCTCTATCTGCTGTGTGTGTGTGTGTGTGTGTGGTGTGGTGTGTGTGGGTGTGTGTGTGCGCGCGCGCGCGTGTGTGTGTTTGTGTGTGTGTGCGTGTGTGGTTGTGTGTGTGTGTGTGTGTGAGGGAGAGAGAGAGAGCGGAGAGAGAGAGAGGGGTGGGGGGGGGGCAGCCCTCTAGCCAACCAGACAGACAGACAGGAGAGAAGATTGGAGTCAAGGGGAGCGGAGGAAGAAAGGGTGAAGGGAAGGGGAAAGGGGAAAGGTGCTGGTCGGAAAAGGGGGGACTCCGCTTATGTTGCTTTTGTTGGGGTTTTGCGCGATGCGTCCCAGAGAGAGAGAGGGGAGTGTGTGGTGTGTGTTGTGTGTGTGTGTGTGTGTGTGTGTGTGTTGTGTGTGGGGGTGTGTGTGTGTGCGTGCGTGCATACGTGGAGTATCCTGCATGCGCGTTTGCGTGCGTGGCGTGCGTGCGTGCGTGTGGTTTGTGTTTGTGCGTGTTGTGTGTGTGTGTGTGTGTGTGTGCGAGATAGAGAAGAGAGAGAGAGAGAAGAGAGAGAGGAGAGAGAATGAATCACGGCATAAGTGAAGTGCCCAAGGTTCATTTTGAGTACGTGTCGGCCAGAGAATCGGCTCTTTCAGAAAGAAAACAATACACCAACAATCGTGTGTGAGAAGGCAAACAATTGCACCCATAGGGACTCTCCTCTCATCCTCTCTCACACACACACACACACACACACACACACACACACACACAACACACACAGACACACCACACACACACACACTCAACAAAGGAAATTGGCTTTTTGAAAATACTGCGCGAAAAAAAAGAAAAGCCCAAAGAAAAAGGAACAGAGGAAGCAAAGATGGATCTACCCTCCCCCCCCCCCCCCCCCCCCGCCCCCACCCCACACCCCCCCCCCCCACACACACACACACACACACTGGACCCACAACTACACTAGGCGATGCTGTATGATGAGACATTTCTGTAACACCCTCCTCCACACACACACCACCCCTCCCGCCCCAACCCTCCCTCACCCCCAAGGGAGGGGGCACTTTGAAATGGTTACACAGAGACGTACGATGGACGAAAAGTAATCGATCCTGCTGGTCGTTCTGCTTGAAATCGCCTGTGTTTGTGGGTTTTGGAAGGCACCGATAGATCCCGGATGTCCCCACCCAGATTTACACACCCCTCCCCCCAATCCCCCTCCTCCCCCCCAACCAAGGATGGGGCAATTGGAACTGGATAAAAGGTTGTGTGTTAAAAAGGCGGGGGTGTGGAGTGTGATGAGGAGCTGTTAACACCCTGACTCCAAATACACACCCCCCCCCCCCGGGGCGGGGGATTCTTGGGTTGGGGGGGGGGGGGAGGGGGTGTGAGGGCGGGTTACGACAGGAGTGATTACCGAGTACTGATTGCCAAGCGGAGAGGGGGGAGGTCGGCGTTGGGATTGAAATCGCCTGTTGGGGTTGGAAAGTGCGTGGGTTGATATTGTCAGGGTTGTCAGCAATGAGAGGATGTGAAGGGTGTGTGTTTGGGGTGGTGTGTGGGGTTTGAGGGCGGGAAATGGGGTAGGATGGGTGTGGTGTCGGGGGGACGGAGGGGGAGCTGGGTGAGGGGGAGTGGGTGGGTTGAGGAGGGACGGGTGGGTGGTTACTGGGGGGCGGGGGTGGTGGAGGGGGGAAGGGGAGGGTGTTGGGGGGTGGGGGAGGGGGGGGTAGGGGGGTGGGTGGGGGGTAAGCTGTTTCCACAAACAGTATGAGTATGAGGAGTTGGAATACAACACTATCATCTCGTGCCTGGCTGAGGGAGGGGGGCTGTGAGATTATTTGTGTGTCCGACTGTTTGTCGTAGCAACTGTCATCTATCAGTGATTTGACATAGTAACATCACTACTACTGCTACTACCTTCGTTCAGCATCGCGTACTGCGCGCGCCAGCACGTAAGTACACACAAACACACACACACACACACACCACACACACACACACACACACACACATACACACAAGACATACACGCCGCACACACACACTTTCACACTCACGCACGCACACACTCACGCGCGCACGCACGCACACGCGCAATGCACAAACAACAACAACAAGATCAACAACAATAATAATAACAAACAACAACAACAACAACAACACACATTCTCTCTCTCTCCCTCTCCCTCTATGTGTCTCTTCTCGCCACTCACCCTCACCCCTCCCCACCCACCCCCACCTCTCTCTCTCTCTCTCTCTCTCTAATCCTCTCTCTCCTCTCTCTCTTCTCCCTCGCTCTCTTTCTCACTCCCACACACACACCACACACACACACACACACACAACACACACACACACACAACACCCACCACACCACACACACACGTACACACACACACACACCACACCCCACACACACACACACCACACACACACACACTCAGGAATGGACAAAAGTGTTACGTCTGTTTTCAGAGACATGGGCAGAGCTCGACACAAACGAGAAACTAACTTCTACCGTACCGCAGATTGATGGACAGATCGAGGTAGACAAGGAACTTCGTTTGAAAGAACCAACGCCAGTGAGGGTATAGACGGACAACAACTTCCTCTCTTATTTAGGGGCATACAGTAACTTCTGACGGAGGGAATAACGACAGTCATATTCAGACATACAACGACCTGCCGTTGAAGGAATGACAGTCATGTCAGACATACAACGACCTGCCGTTGAAGGAATAACAACAGTCATATTCAGACATAAAACGAACTGCCGTTTGAGGAATGACAGTCATATTCAGACATACAACGTGAAACTGCCGTTGAAGGAATAACAACAGGTCATATTCAAGAACATACAACGACCTGCCGTTGAAGGAATAACAACAGCCATATTCAGACGTACAACGGAACTGCCGTTGAAGGAATAACATACAACAGTCATATTCAGACATACAACGGCCTGCCGTTGAAGGAATGACAGTCATATTCAGACATACAACGCACTGCCGTTGAAGGAATAACAACAGCTCATTTTCAGAGATACAACATTTGCGTTGAAGGAAACAACGTTCATTTTTTTTTTTTTAGGGGGGGGGGGGACTACCAGTCAGGTTTAGACAATAAGAAATTTCCTACGAAGGAACAACGACAATCAGATCTGGACATATCATGAGAAACCACATTCAAGCACCAGTGGCACACTCAGACCCACAACCATTTTCCATCGAGAGAAACAATTGCAGACGAACATACAAAGACAACAAACTGTCTCAGAACAAACAACGCCCGTAAACACATTTAAAGACACAAGATTCTCTCTCCCTCTGAAGGAGTGACACACAGACAGACAGAACCTCCACAGATTAGGAACTGCATCAGAAAGAAACAAAAACAAAACAACAAAAAAAAAGAGCTAGAAGGCTCAGACCCTAAAAGTAACAAAAGCAACCAAATTGAGTCAGAGCAGAAACATGGTCGGTACAAACTACATTAAACGGAAGTAAAGCACCGAGATTTTGACGAACGAGACACTAGAGTGCCATCGAACAAATCAAATACAACCACGGAGATTTCAATCTACGCATCCTTGGGGGTAGCCACAACGGGCTTTGTGTCTCAAAACATAGGCGACAGTCGGATGGCGGTTGAGAAACGTGGACGGGCCTTGCCACTAACCCTCATAGCACGTCCTTTTTCTCATTTTCAGAAAACTGTTTAAACCGTTTCGTCATGGTAAAGCAAAGAGAAGAACACGAACATCGGAAACAGAGAGAGAGAGAGAGAGAGAGAGAAGAGGAGAGAGAGAGAGAGAGAGGAGAGAGAGAGCGAGACGCTTATGTCAGCATATTTCTGAACACACACACACACACACACACACACACACCACACACACACACACACACAGGGAACACAACAAACTGAATTGAATTTCTGTGTTTCGCCTATTCAATGATTTTTTTCCCCGTTACAGAACGCATCAGCACTGTCAGCCCTAATGATTGTCACAAACAGCACTGGAATGGTTACGTCAGTGCGGAGATTCACCACTCTCTTTGGAAATATGTGGAGGACCGGATTTGCTTTAAAACATAAGATAACGAGAGAGAGAGAGAGAGAGAGAGAGACGAGAGAGAGGAGAGAGAGAGAGAGGAGAGAGGAGAGAGAGAGAGAGAGAGAGAGATCCATGGAATCAGAAATACGCGGGGGTCCCCAAATGTTAAGTTGCTGTCCGCATATAGAGCGCTTTGAAGAAAAATGTGTATAAAAATGAAGGCACTAACTGATCTTGCATTTTCGCGCCCCCCCCCCCACCCCCCACCCCACCCTCCCGCCAGTTTTTTACCCTTTTTCTTCACAAATGGCAAGGCTGGAAACATGCTGTCCACTTTCATCAATCTGACTAACGCATCTCTGAGAGGGATTGCTCACATTTCCTGTCCAACACTGCAGGTGTCTTTGTCTCTCTCGGGCCTGATGGAACGCCAGACATGGCAGGGGATGAAAAATGCAACCTTTTGAGAACATAACGGGACTCTAGAGTATTAGAATCCTCATCCTTATTGATTATCATAAAAAGAAGTCTCATATTTCGTGACTCTCCATGCGCTATGCTTATAATGACTTCAGTCTTGCTTTCCTCTCTATGTAATGACCGTGGTAATTACTTTACTCTCCATGTAATGACCATGGTAACTACTTTACTCTCCATGTAATGCCCATGGTAATTAATTTCCTATCCATGTAATGACCATGGCGATTACTTTCCTCTCCATGTAATGACCATGGTAATTACTTTCCTCTCCATGTAATGACCATGGTAATCACTTTACTATTCATGTAATGACGGCAGTAATTTCTTATAATGACTTCAGTCATACATTACTCTACATGTAATGACCATGGTAATTAGTTTACTTTCCATGCAATGACCATGGTAATTACTTTACTCTCTATGTAATGACCGTGGTAATCACTTTACTCTCCATGTAATGATCATGGTAACTGCTTTTTCTCCGTGTAATGATCACGGTAGTTTCACGTCAATTAATTGGTGTCAACAATTTGATGGGGAATGCCGCTTTGGCAGACATAGTGAACCCATCGGAAGGGGTAGGGGTGGGGGACCCTTATTCACTAGGTTTATATGACTTTTCAATCATGTTGTGAGTAGAGGGCGAAGTAGACGGTGCCTCCCTCATGTTAGATGAGAACATATCACACACACACACACACACACACACACGCACGCACGCACGAACGCACGAACGCACGCACACGCACAACGCGCACACACACACACACACACACACACACACACACACACACACACACACACACACACACACACACACCGCTGAAAACACACAGACAGCAGAGCAGGGTCTACGCTGATGGTGTCCCTTGAGCGACCAGTGCGGGTACTGATGCTACAGAGGGACAAACATGGGAGCGGCTGAGTGACAGCAAGCTGCATGGGCGGCAGAAGAAATCAAGCCACTAAGGGAGAAAGGGAAGGTGGTGCAGAGAAGAAATTGCGCCTGCTATGTCGCTGACGTTTTATGCCAGAACAAACTTGCTGCTGTGTTGCCGGCGTGTGATGCCAGAACAAACGTGCTGCTACGTTGCCGGCGTGTTATGCCAGAACAAACGTGCAGCTGTGTTGCCAGCGTGTACGTGTTATTGTGTTGCCGGCGTGTTATGCCAGAACAAACGTGCTGCTGTGTTGCCGGCGTGTACGTGTTATTGTGTTGCCGGCGTGTTATGCCAGAACAAACGTGCTGCTGTGTTGCCGGCGTGTACGTGTTATTGTGTTGCCGGCGTGTTATGCCAGAACAAACGTGCTGCTGTGTTGCCGGCGTGTACGTGTTATTGTGTTGCCGGCGTGTTTTTGCCACAAAAAACATGCTGCTGTGTTGCCGGCGTGTTATGCCAGAAAAAACGTGCAACTGTGTTGCCAGCGTGTTATGCCAGAACAAATGTGCTGCTGTGTTTCCGGCGTGGTATGCCAGAACAAACGTGCTGCTGTGTTGCCAGCGTGTACGTGTTATTGTGTTGCCGGAGTGTTATGCCAGAACAAACGTGCTGCTGTGTTGCCGGCGTGTAGGTGTTACTGTGTTGCCGGCGTGTTTTGCACAACACAACATCTGCTGTGTTTGCTGGCGTGTTATGCCAGCGTGTTAGCCAGAAAAAAACGTGCAGCTGTTGTTGCCCAGCGTGTTATGCCAGAACAAACGTACTGCTACGTTGCCGGCGTGTTATGCCAGAACAAACGTGCTGCTGTGTTTGCCGGCGTGTACGTGCTATTGTGTTGCCGGCGTGTAATCCAGAACAAACGCTGCTGTGTTGCCGGCGTGTACGTGTTATTGTGTTGCCGGCGTGTTTTTGCCAGAACAAACGTGCTGCTGTGTTGCCGGCGTGTACGTGTGTTTCCGGCCGTGTTTATGCCAGAACAACGTGCTGCTGTGTTGCCCTGTGTACTGTGTTGCCGGCCTGTTATGCCAGAACAAACGTGCTGCTTGTGTTTCTGGCGTGTTTTGCCAGAACAAACGTGCTGCTGTGTTTCCGGCCGCGTGTTATGCCAGAACAAACGTGCTGCTGTGTTGCCAGCGTGTTATGCCAGAACAAACGTGCTGCTGTGTTGCCGGCGTGTGATGCCAGAACAAACGTGCTGCTGTTTTTGCCGATGGTGTTATTCCAGAACAAACGTGCTAATGAGTGTTGCTCCTCCCTTCCTTCACCCTCTCTCTCTCTCTCTCTCTCTCTCTCTCTCTCTCTCTCTCTCCTCTCCTCTCTCTCTCTATCTGTGGTCAAATCGAATTATGAGGGGCGTGACTAGGATGTTTCAATGGGTTCCCACGGTGTTTTTATCATTGTTATTATCCGCTCTTTTTGATGCTCGATCATGTGTTTGTGTGTTTGATGTGTGTGATGTGGGTGTGGTGTGTGTGTGTGTGTGTGTGTGTGTGTGTTGTGTAAGTGTGTGTGTGTGTGTGTGTGTGTGTGTGTGTGTGTGTGTGTTGCGTGCGCGCGCGAACGTGCCACCACTTCCCTCCTCTCTCTCTTTCTCTGTATGTGTGAGTGTATGTTCGTGTGTGTGTGTGTGTGTGTGTGTGTGTGTGGGGGGGGGGGGGGGTCGGTGCGTGCATGCCGCGCGCTGTGCGTGCGTGCGTGCGTGCGTGTGTTGTGTGTGTGTGTGTGTGTGTGTGTGTGTGTGTGTGCGTGCGTGTGTGCGTGTGTGCGCGTGCGTGCGTGTGTGGAGTGCGTGCGTGTGCGTGCGCGTGTGTGTGTGTGTGTGTGTGCGCGCGCGCGTGCGTTTGCGGTTGCGTGTGTGTGTGTCGTACGTGTTGTTGTTGTCGTTCCTCCTATTGTTTTGTTCCTGTTGTTGGTGGTGGTGTTGTTATTGTTCGTGTTGTTTTGTTGCTGCTGTTTTTTTGTTGTTGTTATAGTTGATGCTGTTGTTGCTATTGTTGTTGTTGCTACTGTTGTTGTGTTGTTGTTGTTGTTGGGGTGGTGGTGGTGGTGGTGGGGTGGTGGTTGTTGTGGTGGTTGTGGTGTTGTTGTTGATGCTGCTTTTGATGATGCTCGTGGTAATGACATCGACTTTGGTCGGGATTCCAGATGAAAAAAAACGGTGGATTTAATCATTTAAACTGCCCTGTGTAGCACTGCTCTCATCTTCACCATCCCCACCCACTCACACACTTTCTAACGACACAGGCCCCTGCTCCCTTCGTCTTCTTCCCTTCCTCCTCCCCACCCACCTTCTTCCTCCCCCTTCCCCCACCCCCTCCCCCACCACCTTCTTCCCTTCCTCCTCCCCCTCCTCCACCCACCTTCTTCTCTTCCTCAGCCCCCCACCCCCCCCACCTTTCCCTTCCTTCTCCCCCCCTCCTCCACCCATCTTCTTCTTCCTTCTTCCTCCCGTCCTCCCCCCAACCTTCTTCTTCCCTTCCCTCCTCCCCCCTCCTCCACCCCACTTCGCTTCCTTCATCTCCCCCCCCCCCACCCTTCTTCTTTCCTTCCTCCTACCTCCCTCCCCCCTTCTCCTTCCTCCTCCCCGTCCCTACACCCTTCCTCCCCTCCCCCCTCCCCCCCCCCCCCTCACTTCTTCTTCCCTTCCTCCTCCTCCCCCCCCATCCACCTTCTTCTTCCTCCTCCCTCCTCCTCCTTCCTTCCTCCTCCCCTCCCCCATCTTCCTTCTTCTTCCCTTCCTCTCCTCCCACCCACCTTCTTCCCTTCCTCAGCCCCTTGCCCCCCACCACATTCTTCCCTTCCTCCTCCTCTCCTCCACCCACCTTCTTCTACCCTTCCTCAGCCCCCCACCCACCTTCTCCTTCCCTTCCTCCTCCCCTCCCTCACCCATCTTCTCCCTTCCTCCTCCCCTCCCCACCCACCTTTTTCCCTTCCTCCTTCCCTCCCCCACCCACCTTCTTCTTCCTTCCTCCTTCCCTCCCCCCCCACCTTCTTCTTCCCTTCCTCAGCCCCCCCCTTCTTCTCCCCTTTGTCCTTCCCACCTTCTTCTTCCCCTTACTCCTCCCCTCGCCATCCACCTTCTTTTTCCCTGCCTCCTCTCCTCCCCCACCTTCTTCTTCCTTCCTCCTCCTCTCCCCCACCCACCTTCTTCTTCCCTTCCTCCTCCTCTCCCCCCCCACCTTCTTCTGTTTCTCCTCCTCCCCTCCCACACTCCTTCTTCTGTTTCTCCTTCCCCTCCCACTCACCCCCCTCCCTACCCACCTTCCACTCTTTTCTCTTTCTCCTCTCCTCCCCCACCCACCTTCTTTCCTTCTTTCTCTACCCCCCCCCCCCCCCACTCACCCTCTTCTCTTCCTCCTCTCCTACCCCATCCATCCTTTCACCCCTCTGCATGTACGGTCAACTTTGCTTTGGAAATCTTTAAGTTTCCTGCCCACTAAAAAACACCAAACCAAAGATATAGATTCAAAATCTATGCCCACTCTCTCCTCTCAAAACCACCCCTCCCCCCCCCCCCCCCCCCCCCCCCCCCCCTCTTAGAACGGTGTGCGTCGCACGACTTCGACTATCTGCTACAAGGAAAATGGCGTCACGGTAAATGCTTGACGCTTTTCGTTCTTGTGGGCCTACCCAACCTACCCCCCCCCCCCCCCCCCCCCCCCCCCTCTCAACCCTCCCTCCCCATGCTGTGCGATACTACGCAGCGTGGGATGTGCGTTCTAACATAGCCCGTCTCTCACCCCCCCCCCCTCCCCCTCTCTCTCTACCCTGCGACACAAAAGCATGTTGCCCCGCGCTCCACCACCACCACCAACCCCCCCCCCCCCCCCTCCACCTGAACCACGTGCGGCCCCTAAATTGACACAAAGGCAATCACCCCGCGATTCCCCGTGCTCGCCGACACCTACACCTGCTCGCGGACACCTATACGGACGCTAAAAATTAACTGGTGCTCGCGGACACCTATAGGGACGCATAAATACTGGTGCCGATTAGGTTCAAACGATTTTCGAGGCGATTGGTGACAAGACTAAATCCCTCCCCCTCTCACCCCTGATGGGCGAATGACAGGTTGGCAAAATCTGATTCGGCAAGCGAGGAATTCATATACCATACACGAGGACAACTTCACTGACCCCTCAGGACTGCCTGTAGTCAAGAACAGAGGAAGACAAAGAGACGATTAGGGAA
>JADBJO010007215.1:35000-42500 GCA_016801955.1 Conus betulinus
AGAAACTTCTTAGTAGATCATGCATATACCTTCTATGCGTACTGCAGTTTGGATGCAGTATAAACCCACACGAATATGACTCCTGCGTTTTCCAGTTATTTCAACTGTGAAAAAAAAAAAAAAAAAAAAAAAAAACCGGTTACCTTCCCCGAGAAAGAAAAGAAAGAAGTACAACAAAGCATCGGCAGTCAGAAAAGAAGCAGGAGAAGCTGGGAGGAAAGCTCACACGAATCCTTGGCTAGAGTTTCCTCACAGTATCACCCCCCCCCCCCCCCCCCCCCCCCCCCCCCCCCCATCGAAACAAAGCTGACAAACAGCCTCATACGAAACAGCATTTTTTGTTTCGGGTACCTTGACCGAAAAAGCTTTCATCTGGCATGTCCGCCAATCCTGTTGCCTGTGATTACATGGCCACGTGTGTTAGTAAGAGAGAGAGAGAGAGCGAGGAGAAGGGGAGGGAGGAGAAGAGAGCGGTAGAGAGAGTGGAGATAGAGAGAAACAGATATGCGAGACTAGCGCGAAGAGAGAAGTGAAAGACTGTCTTTTGAGTAGAAGAGTTCGCGTGGAGCGTAGTTTGAGGTTAGCATGCTATCGGGCGCGGCTCACCGCTCATCGTCTCTGCATCGTCGCGCAGGGCTAAAAGTGCTGCGCTCTCGCCCTTTCGGACGGTGTCTCTCTTCGAGACAGAGTTTCTCGCACAGGCTCGCGCTCTGCGCGAGATCGCTGGGTCTCTGCTCCTCTCTCTACTGGCTTACTTCTCACTTAGCTAACTCTCTCGAGGACTCTCTCTCGCGCTCTGTTTTCTCTGCTGCCCGCGTCTCTCTCTTGTCTCTAGCTTGAGTGCGGTGGCTCATGCTGCGGCTCTGGCTCGCTTAGCTCTCTCGAGTCTCTGTCTGCGAGCTAGGAGCGAGAGCACTTGCGCGAGCTCTCTACTGTCTCTGCTGCCGTCTCAGCCTCTCTCCCTTCTGCTCCGTTGACTCTCATCTCGAGCGCTCTCTTGCGCGGTGTAGGCGGGTCTTGCTGCTTAAAGCTTGGCATTGGCAGTTGTACAGGGGTCCAGACCCACTAGACCACCTTTTGTACCATCACTATCACGAAATATCCCCCTTTGTGACTGGTTGGTGGAGCGCGAAAGGAACCAGCCTCAAATACCGACAAACCGTGAAGAGATAACTGTCCAAGAGCAACACGAGTAAATCCGGAGCCCGCGAGCTCTGCATCAGCGGGACCACCACAAAAGTCGAAGTATAAAGAGAGAAGAGGAGGGATCTGAGAGAGAGAGAGAGAAGAGATAGAGGGGACAGAGTCAAGATGACACGGGAAGGTGAAAGGGGGGATAAGAAATATGAAAAAATGGAGCTACTGATTGAGGTGGAGACAGCAGGTATAGACATACCCGTTATACCAGACATACAGGGACAACCTAGATAGAAAGACCATCAATCCACTTGAGATATATGTAGTTATTTTTTGGCGACAGCACGATCAGACAGGATCGGTATCCATATATTCATGTAAAGTAATGGTCCATTACCAAAGTGATTCCCTGAGCGCTGAGAAACTGCTAATGCAGTGGTCAGTATACAGGAGTCAGTGACCACAGGCCAGACACCGTCTGTTCCCTGTGCCTCTGAATCCCTGCTTGCCTTGCTTCCCGTAACGACCCCTTGGGTATCAATTCTTTCCGCAGAGATTGTGTCTCCGTTGGTAGAACGTCTCCAGTTGGGAAAAGGAGAGGCATTCATGAATGAAATATTTTTTGTGTGCCTTGCCTTTTACCTGAAAATGGTTTAAGAATTAACACGCGCTTGATTGCGCTGCATTCACTCATGTCATGAATCTCTTGTTCGGTGTCTTTGTTTGAACAGCTACCGCTTCCAAAACTACAGCATGATTTTACAAAAAAAAATCTGTAACCAGGTGAGGACAAAATCGGCGTTGTCGTAACGTGGTGCACTAGACTAACAGGCCACTCACCTGCGAACAGAGGATGCTTGGATCCAATGTGTGTTTAAAACAAAAAACGAACAACAAACACACACAAACAAACAAAGAGACAGACAAACAAACAAACAAAAATGTTTGGTGGATACCTTCAGGAAAGGAATCGTTGAAACGAGTCTCGTTAAACGAATTCCGTTGGACGTCAGGAAACGCAGGATTGGGCACGGGGACTGGATCAGGATCTGAAGACTCTCCTGTGACACAAGACACATCACTGCAGAGGGTTTGACTTTCTTTTTTTTTTTTTTTTTCTTTCGTTTTCTTCATGACAGTGTAGACATTGATTTCTTATTGTAGTGTTTGTGTGCGTGCGTGCGTGTGCGTGTGTGTGTGTGTGTGTGTGTGTGTGTGTGTGTGTGTGTGTATGTGTGTGTGTGTGTGTGTAATAGCGCTTCATACATAATCAAAGTGTGCGTTGTGTGTGCCTACAAAAACAATGGGGAAGCTGGGGAGTGTAAAAACCGGTGACTTGAATTCTGTGTTATTACTTTCAGTGACTGATGGGCAGGCCGTCAACCCACAGAGTGGAGTTCCAGGGTCAAACTGGCCTCCATTTTCCAGTAATGACAAACCCACACGAACCTGCCATACCATTGCTCCTGATGTCATCATTTCAACAGGTAGAGTTCAATGACCTTGGGACAGCCACACCGGGAAAGGGGAGTATCATATGTTATTTCTTCTGTTGACAACTCCACCGTGGTGCCCAGCCATTGATGTGACCCTTTGCGGTCGGCTGCGCTATAAGCAATGACATTATCTTAGCTTATCCGTACATATGTATTTCTCTGTGGTTGTCAGTATCTTCTAAGTAAGTACTTTGCAAATGGTTATGAAACACACGCACGCGCGCGCGTCACACACACACACACCACACATACACACACACACACACACACACACACACACACACACCACACACACAACACACACACACGTGCACGCACACACACATGCACCCACGCACGCACGCATGCACTCACACACACACACACACACACACACACACACACACACACACACACACACACACACACACACACAGAAGAAGTGAGAGAGAGAAGAAGGAAGGAGGAGGAGGAGGAGGAGGAAGAGGAGGAGATGAAGAATAAAAAAAAAAAAAGAAGAACAAGGAAAACAAAATAAGACACAAATGTGATTTTTAAGGACAAAAAAAACATTCCTCAAAATAAATAAATAAATCAATAAATAATCAAATCAATCAATAAATAAATAAATAAAAACGGGGGGAAAGGAACTGGAATGTAACACCTGCAAAAAAAAAAGCAAAAAAAAAAAAAAAAAAAAAAAAAAAAAGTTTAAGGAACATGGGAGCATGTCACTAGAATTCACGGCACAGTCTGCCCCACATGTGCCCCCTGTGAGCATGAAGCAGACAAATAAACTCAAAACGGCAAGCAGCATATGCTGTGGACATCTTGACTGGGAGAACCCTAACTCTGGCATTTCCTTCTAACCCCGCTGCCTGTAATCACAACGTTGGACAGTTTTATTGCTGAACGAGCCCAGTGTTTCCTGTGCATGCCCCCCCTCCGCCCCCCTCTCCTCCTCACTCCCATCTCCTACCCTCCCCGCCCGCTATTAATGCTTTTCAACCCACCCACCTCTCACACCTCCCCGTCCCCGAAAACCCCATGCTCCTCTTGGTCGTACGGATTCTTTTTGCTGTTACTGCTTCGTTTTTTTTGTTTTTTGTTTTTTTCCTGCTGTATGGTTTATATAAAATGGACATTGTCGGAGAGAGAGAGAGAGAGAGAGAGAGGAGAGAGAGAGAGAGAGAGAGAGAGAGAGAGAGTGTTTTTCTTCTTTTTTTTTTTTATTATTTTTTTTTTTTTAGACAGTTTTCGTGCTTGCTGGTTGATGAGATCAGGTGTGATGAAATATTCATCATGTAAACTAACGGCCTTTCGTCAAAAATATTCCCCGAGTGCTTAGACCTCGGACTGCAGTGGTTCAGTGGGCAATGTCCAGGAGCCAATGACCTCAGGCCCAACACGATCAGTTCCTGTAAAAAAAAACTTCATCCCTGCTTCCTGCAACGACCCCCAGAGCATTAACCGTTTCCTAACAGATCTTTTCTTCTTTGCCAGCACAACTTCATCCCTGTCATAACCTGCTTCCTGCAATGATCCCCAGAGTATTAACCGTTTCCTAACAGATCTTTTCTTTTTTTGTCAGCGCAACGTCATCCCTGATTTCCCTGCTTCCTACAATGACCCCCAGAGTATTAACCCGTTTCCTAACAGATCTTTTCTTTTTTGTCAGCACAACTTCATCCCTGCCATAACCTGCTTCCTGCAATGACCCCCAGAGTATAAACTGTTTCCTGACAGATCTTTTTTCTTCGTTGTCAGCACGTCTACAGTCCGGAAAGGAAGAGTACGTGCTCATTAACGACGGCTTAAATGGCAATTTCTTTTGTTTTGCCTTTTAGCTCCAAAAAAAGTTTAAGACTAAATATGTTTATAGAGCACTGGTTGTTGTCATCATTGAATGAAATTATATGTGAAAATATATGAATGAATACGTGTAAATAACAGATAATCAAAGTAGCATGAGATGTACTGTGAATAAACAAGAAAGAAACGAATGAATATGCAAGTAAATGAAGAAGTACTATGAATAAGAGATTATGAGTGTAAAATAAAATGCACTCTAAATATTATTAAAAAAACAATGGGTGAATGAATAGATAAGTGAACAGAACTATAGATAGGTATGTAACCATGTGAACATAGATAAATGGCCGCTTGCCTATTGACTTGGTACACTCTTACGACTGTATCGGAGGCAGACGTAGCAGCGACTATTAGAACGCTGGGCTGGCAGTGAGAGACTCGTGTAGTGGCATTAGCTCGGGGAAAGACAATGTGCGTGATGTTAGAACAGAGGCGATGGCAGTGGACAGTGGTCATGCGTGGATATGTATTGGGTCATGTCAATGTTGTATGAATTAAACTTCTCATCATGCAAGCTTCCTTTTAACATTTATGAGCATTGGTTTCAAAGACTGGATGTGAACAATGACTCCGGGGTTTCCTACTGTCTGTGCTTTTGAAGACATTGGTCACCTTCTCCTGTGTATAAATAATTTGTTGATTGTGCCCCATTTTTAGACATGAATGATAATTATCTGTGTTGTCTGAAGAATGCCCCAAACCAGCTGTATCATTCGCCGGTCTATAATAAATATGCATTTCCACTTGTCAGTCACAGCATCTGGGTAACGGTTTGTATATGGGTAATACTTATTAATGATTTTTTTTTATCACAATTTCTTAGCAACTGGATTTTGAACTTTTAAACTATATGTTTTTATGCATTATATTTTCTGTGAGACACTGTCACTGACAAATAATTGATGAAATCCGCGTATATAAGATTTTTTTTTTTCAGAAGAGCTCAAAACTGATTTTGAGGGGTGGGCAGAATAAAGTCAAGCTTCAGGTCCTCAGCGATTTTGTTCATGGAATACTGATAATAGTTATGGTCTTCCTGTGTATTACCAAACGGCAAAAGGACATGTAAGATAGTGTGGATAGACGACCTTCTTTTGAAAGAAGACAATCACGGGTGTGATAAGTGTTGTACATTTTCCAAGTGCAGATGAGAAACCATTTAAATCTGCTTAGAACTGAAATGTTTTATTTGTCTTTCCGTTCACAGCTTAACAGTTTTCAGCACTCAGAATCATCGGGAACAGAGAAGTATCCATCCATAAAAATTAATGAAATCGATTAAACAAACTTTGCTAACTACGCGAAGTTTATACTGAACGTAACCATCAAGAGGGCAAGTTACCTTTTTCACACTATTTTTTTTAATTGCTACTTTTGCAAAATAGCTTTTTATTTTCCCAGCAAGAAAGGGGTGAATAGGACGTCCTGGCTCTAATGATGGTATGCGACGACGTAAAATTGCCTTTTTGGCTAGTAGCTGGGCAGTCTTGTATCAATAACACCATTCTCACTATGAGTATTTTTTGTCATATTTCAAGCATGACTAAGTACTTATACTCATTATCCAGTTCAGTCCTAACTCATTTTACTATGTCAAGAAACTCAGGGCCTGAAGTTCTCTTCAAGCTTTCTGACCAGCGCGCTGGGCTAGTGCATAGGTCAGACATCTGCTACGTCGTAGCCACAAGACCCTCTTCTTAAAATCTCTCATGCTGGTCATTAATTTATTTCTCCATCAGCTTTAAATCAGGTGTGGTATGGTATCAAAACTTAGCGGATGCGGTGTAGCGTTTATAGACTAGCCTGCACGCAGTGACGCCTCCTTGATGAAACTGAAATTAGCCCTCATGATGTGCTTCTGTTCCCAGTGTTGGAATGGCGGAGGGCAGGACAACACAGTCCCCTGTACTGCAGTTCATTCTGCTTTTAAAAGATGTTTGCACCAACCAGAATTACGACCTTTGCTCTTTCCCTTGAGACGAAAGGACCTTTTTTGTCTTTAAGGGCTGGCCCTCTGTCCTCATCAGCCGACACACTGTGGCACCAAGTCTGCCCCTTCCTTCAAAGCTGTCTGTGTGGCGATCAATTTATCTCCTCTTTACCTGTGACCTGCTCACCAAATACTATTAATAGAGTAAGGGAGCTATTGATTTGTTTCCATGGGAATTAAGAGCTCAGTTCACCAAAACATAGTGAACAGAGTATGAGAGCTATTGATTTATCTTCATGGGAACTCGGAGCTCATCGCAAATCCAGGGAGATGTTTTGGGAACCGTGCCCTAGCAACACAGTTGCATCCGTGCAACATCGCACGTTTTGCCACGACCGGACGGAGAGCAAAAAAAAAAAAATATTCATTTACGACTTCTGCAGCTGCTGCTGTACAGCCGTTGGTCGGCACGCTGGTTGCGAACGCTCTTCCAATCTGGTCTGCGTACGTGACAGGCCGAGTGTTCCCTGGTTCATTAGTTGACAGAGGACGTTGCCAGAGAAGGGCAATAAGTCGCCTGATTGCTGATTGCTGGCTTCCATTCCTTTCTTTGCAGGTTTTTAACCCCCGTGTTTCTTCCCGTCTGCTGGTTACTACTTTTGCCAAATCTTCTTGCTTTTTTTTTTTTTTTTTTTCATTCTCCACTCGTGTTTCTTCTTTTGAGCGTGTGTTCTAAATATTCTGCTGGATCGTGCATTTCAGGTTTTCAGTTTTTTGGAGAGGTGAAGGATGCACTCTATATCGTTTGTGTTGTATCTTCCTCATCGTCTTCAGTGCGCATGAAATCCTCGTTAACTCCTCCCAACTGAATCTGTTTTGTTTTGGCTTGTTTGTTTGTTTGTTTTTTGTTTTTCTGAGGGTACCGTGTGTGTGTCATTTTCTCTCAAGTCCAATGGTACTCTCTTTAATATTGAATGCTAATCTTTACAGTCTTGTGTCACTTTCTGCAACGTATAACTTTTTCTTCGTCACTCGCTCTTCGGGCAAAACTCTCTCTCTCTCTCTCTCTCTCTCTCTCTCTCTCTC
>JADBJO010007215.1:55000-67500 GCA_016801955.1 Conus betulinus
ATGCAATGGTCGATTTTCAACTGGACCGCAACGGTCGTTTGTAAACAACAGTAGCAACAATGATAATAACACAACAACAATAGTAGTAGTAGTAATCGTAGTAGTAGTAGTAGTAGTAGTAGTAGTATATAATAATAATAATAACAACCACATCTCTGTCTGAATAAAGCCACTTTCCTTTCAAAGACTTTCTTTCTGGAAGTTGCCTTTTCTTTCTCGAACTGCACCGCAGGTCTGAATAACAACAAGAGATCATAAAGAACATCATGACTTTTTTGTCTAAAACTTTGCAGAGACAGATACGTTTTTCATAATTCCAATGTGAATGACGCAGGCTAGACATTGGTTAGTAAACAGCAGACTTCGTGCTGGCAGCCAACGTCACTGAATGATTTTTTCCGCAGCGGATGATGCCCCTTCAGAGACTGGTTTTTGACAGAAACGAAATGAAGCAATAGTTTCTGAACTGTCGCAGAGTCTGAGGATGAGCCACTCAAGAAAACTAGCTTCTCTGGAATGGTCTAGTCTTGTAGAGGACGTCATCGAAAGGTGCCTCTGTAGCAGTGGGGTAACACGGTGTGTGTGTGTGTGTGTGTGTGTGTGTGTGTGTGTGTGTGGTGTGTGTGTGTGTGTGTGTGTGTGTGTGTGTGTGTGTGTACGTGTGTGTGTGTGTGTGTGTGTGTGTGTGTGTGTGAAACGCTTCAACCTGCATCCATTCTGGTCTTCATTTTCTGCCGTCCATAGTGGGAATGCCAGCCATCTTGGAAGCCGGAATGAACGGCGTGGGAACGCTACAGCCGCCATGGTGGAAGTGCCAGCCATCTTGGAAGCCGGAATGAACGGCGTGGGAACGCTGCAGCCGCCATGGTGGGAGTGCCAGCCATCTTGGAAGCCGGAATGAACGGCGTGGGAACGCTGCAGCCGCCATGGTGGAAGTGCCAGCCATCTTGGAAACCGGAATGAACGGCGTGGGAATAATGCCGGCGAGAGGTTCCAGAACATGAGACATCGAATCAAAAGATCTGCAGACAATGCTGGTTCTATCACATTCACAGCTGGACCGCAGACATCAAGGACCAGAGCAAGTCATCGAGGACGCTGTGGACTGTCAGTTCCAATAGTGTGCTAAACTGTTAATGCTGTTATCTTCGACCATTCGCAGCCGACCATAACCAGCTCTTTCGAGGTTGAATGCTCATTTCCATGGCGTGTTGTAGAAAGTAAGGGAAGGAATGAGAGCATTGTGAAGGTTACAACGGTGGCATGCCGCAATAGGTTCTGCCACCATTACATACAGTGCACTACCGTTGCTCATTGGCATATAATGGTATTGCCACGAGCTGGTTAGTTGAAGGATTATTAACGAACGTATACGTTACGTTACTGCAGAAGCTTTAACATCATGGGCACTAGAGTCTTGCTGCAGATGTGAAGGAATGCAGATGACCAGACTGCAGATGTTTCAGGACAGCATCCCAGTCGTTATGCTCACTGCAGATGCTAAGGATAATAACACCAGCATCGTGCGTATGGCAGATGTGAAGGATAGTAGCATTATCATAACGGGCAGAAGTGCAAAATATGGTGCCACTGCCGTTAGAAAGGGCATCATCAGTACAGCAGCTTTGCTATGACAATCATTCTATGTGTGTTCAATTGTCTGGAATGGCGGTGGTGTAATCACGAGTATGACATTGCATCACAGACATTAGGAATAGTAAAGGTGGACACATGATCAAAGCGACTACTACAGATTAAAGGATCAGCGTCAAGAATCTTATGGGTGCAGCCCAAATCGTCCCAGTGTAATGGACAATCAAGGGAGCTCGTCATGTTCAAGGATATTGGAGATGTTGGGAGTAGTTACGACGTATATCTCATGTAGTGGGTGCCGTGCCTGTAATGAATGACGTCACATCATCACGAGCCTTGCAAACATTAGGAGTATTACCACAGCCCCCATAGCCACAGCTAAAGTTATAAATTGTATTATTACCACAGCCCCCATGGCCACAGCTAAAGCTATAAATTGTACTATTACCCACAGCCCCCATGGCTACAGCTTAAGTTATAAATTGTACTATTACCACAGCCCCCATGGCCACAGCTAAAGTTATAAATTGTACTATTACCACAGCCCCCATGGCTACAGCTTAAGTTATAAATTGTACTATTACCACAGCCCCCATGGCCACAGCTAAAGTTATAAATTTGTACTATTACCACAGCCCCCATGGCCACAGCTAAAGTTATAATTGTACTGTTACCACAGCCCCCATGGCCACAGCTAAAGTTATAAATTGTACTATTACCACAGCGCCCATGGCCACAGCTAAAGTTATAAATTGAACTATTACTACAGCCCCCATGGCCACAGCTAAAGTTATAAATTGTACTATCATCGCTATAGAAACCTATGATCATGATAGCAGAATGATCGACGCAGGTAGCAAAGCGATTAGTAATGACAACACCGTCACCATCAGGGGTACAGTAGTGAATGATGGTGGCACAATCACTCTGAGATGTGAAAACGTTGGTAATAATAGCACAGTCACTGTGAGAGTAGCATTGTTAAGTGGTGCAGAAGTTGATAATGTCTGTACAATCCCCGAAGGTAGTGCGCTAATTCATGTTAGTTGCACAATCGTGCAAAAGTTCGTAACAGTCGCACAGTCATCATAAATCATGTAGTTCATTATAGTAACAAAATCACTTTTTGTACAGAAGTTACTAACAGCAGCGTGACAGCTGCGAGTAGCGCAAAGTCTGAGGGCAGTTCCACAGTCAGTGGAATCGGGTGTCACTGTAGTAGCAGACTGACCGTGAGCAGTGCAGAGGTAAGTCACAGTGGTTGAAGCGCCACAGGGAGCCGCAGGGATCCCCATAAACACGGGTCCACCCCATCCTCATGTCCACGGCTCAGCAGACCTTGCGAACTATTGACCAGAGGCATGACCATCTGTGTGGCGGTCATACCATCATTGCTTCAGTGGACAGCAAATGTCAGCATTTGTGACTAAGCAGGCAGGCACATCATCCGCCAGTTTCGGTCTTCATGTGAGTTACATTTCTGCCGCATTGAAGACACTGTAGCAGCAGTGTAGATGCTATGCACATTACAGTCGTCATGGTGGTAGCGCTATAACCAGAACTGCCTGCTGTAGCAGAATCGCGAGTACTGCTCACTATAGCAGATTGTGACATTATCAACAAGGCAACATGGCCTAAAAGACAAGAAGACTCTACCCATGCCACGCATCGCAGAGAACAGCATTGGCACCTGTAGCTTTACTTCACAGCTCATGCATGACCCTTCTAGCATCAGTGATGTAAACGTCTGACGCGACACTTCGATAATTATGGTGTTACCATCACCACGAGTACAGCAGACTTTTTTTTTTTTAATAGTAACGCCGTCACCATGGCTTAGGCAATTGCGTGGTTACTTTCAGTGTCACCATACATACTTTTTTTTTCACAACGTCAGCACTGACACCATCATTGACAGACAGACATCAGCGGGGTGGTGCGGATGGTGTCCATGGAAAGTCCAGCACAAGGTCCATAGGCATTAAGAACAAGACTGGAGTTATACCAGCATTGACAATCACCTGTTCTGGGGGGATACGTTCACCACGTGGATCGACCTTCGCACCACAATGGCCGAGATGTTGATGCAAATGAAACATCACTATTGCTGACAACCCACGTGACTCATGGAGGAAATGTACCTCAGCGTTTGGATACAGGTGTTGCTGATACCAGAGACTTATGTATAATTCCATGTCATAAATGTGCAGTTTCCAGGAGATCAATAACATCATGCAGGAGAGAACAAACATTTCAAATTAAATCACATTTTTATGTTCCTGTTGACTAGATTGATCACACAAAATATGCAACACATATGAAAACAACGACCACATACAACACAACAGGGCTGGTGACATATGCAAAGCAACTGATGAGAGAACTGAATCAATTCCATTATTCACCTAAGCTTGATTACCATCTTTTGGAGTGTCCAGGGTTCTTTCATTGTACATTTCCAAGTGTTACCAGCTGCCTCCCCAAACCAGAAAGTCCAAGAGTGTTTTGGATCAAAGAACTGAGAATAAAACTCGAAGAAAATCAGCAAGCACACATAAACGTTGGAATATGAACAATATCCCACCGATCCACTCCGGGAAATCCATTGTTTGTTAAAAAGTCAAGAGGACCAGAAACAGCAAAGCCAGAGAGAAGGGATGACACTGTGTTTAAAAAACAAACACCCCCCACCCCTTTCGTTTCACATCCAAGAAACCGAATTCTTGAAGAATCTTTTGTGATGTTTCTCTGCTGACTCCGTTTAGGAATTAGATGAGTTTTTTTTTTTCTGTTTCTTTTTTGTCTGTTTTGCTGTTGTTGTCTTCATCCACCAACCGAGAGTACGATTAAATGCCATTGAAAACATTTCCATGCCAAACTGCTTCACGTTCCATACCTCCCGTCCCAAACAAACAAACAAACAAAAAAAAAAAAAAAAAAAAAAAAAAAAACCCGATAAACCGAGCCACATCCTTCTCGTGTTCAAACGATTCCATTCCCTCACAAGTTCTTCACCGGCAAGTTCTACGCACAGGGACGGCAGCGGAAGATCTTGCGCAGGTGGTCCTTGAAGATGATGTTCATGAAGGCGTAGATGAAGGGGTTGGCCACGTTGTAGGTGAAGTACAGGTAGAAGACCATCAGCTGGTTGGGCACAATGCGGTGAGCCATCAGCCAGGCGGGCAGGAAGGCCACCACGAACACCACGGTCACCGTGAACAACATCAGCGCCGTCCGGGCGTTGGCGGCCCGCGTTTCTTCCCGCAGTCGATCGGCGTCGAAGGACATGATGGAGCGGCGACCGTCGCAGCCGCCGCCGTTGTTGGTATTGCTGGCACTGGCGCTGGTCTTGTAGTGCGGGTTCTGGTGGTACTGGTGGTGGTGGTGGTGGTGGTGGTGGTGGTGGTGGTGCTTCTTGCTGCTTCGGTTGTGGGAGCCCTTGATGGAGGCGTTTTTGGACCTGGAGCACAGTGAAGAGTGAGTGAAACAGGTAGATTACCCTAAACACGTTTAGCTTCAAAGTGAGATGACTGCAGGCGGTATTGAAACAAACTTTAAAGAAAAAATTACTATTCCGACGGACAAAGTGGACACGTTACAAGACAAAACACGACGCGTTTCGACCCAAGTGGTCTTCTTCAGGCAAGGCTTATAACATTCAGGACAATGAAAGCGAAGAAAGAGCAATCACTTCTTTTCTCAAGCTGGGCGCAAAATGGACAATGAATGAATCCTAAGTGTTGAACAACAACAAACATACAAACAAACAAACAATCAAACAAGAAGAAGAAGAAGAGAAGAAAGAAGAAGAAGAACAACAACAACAACAACAACAACAACAGCAACAACAACAACAACAACAACAACAAATCTGTCGTTTTGCGTGTCACAAGGATTATTCTTCTTTGCTGACTTATTGCATCACACGGGGAGGTGCATGGGTTTTTTTTTTTTTGTTTTTTATATTTTCCATTACTTAAAAAAAATCGTGTGACATGCTCTTCAATACATTTGTTTTTTGTTTTAAAACAGTTTCCGCGGCGGAAAGTATTTTTGTTCACAACACAAAATCTACGTGGAAAAAAAGGGACAGTGCAGGCAACAAAGGAAGGAAGGGGATCCAAGCTGTAGACAGCCACGCATGTGGAATGAGCAGATGACTGTTGAGATGTAGACAGCCACGCATGTGGAATGAGCGGATGACTGTTGAGATGTAGACAGCCACACATGTGGAATGAGCAGATGACTGTTGAGATGTAGACAGCCACGCATGTGGAATGAGCAGATGACTGTTGAGATGTAGACAGCCACACATGTGGAATGAGCAGATGACTGTTGAGATGTAGACAGCCACATACGTGGAATGAGCAGATGACTGTTGAGATGTAGACAGCCACACATGTGGAATGAGCAGATGACTGTTATGATGTAGACAGCCACGCATGTGGAATGAGCAGAGGACTGTTAAGATGTAGACAGCCACACATGTGGAATGAGCAGAGGACTGTTATGGTGTAGACAGCCACACATGTAGAATGAGCAAAGGACTGTTAAGAAGCTACGCGTGTCGACCCTGCAAGCTTTACAGGTAAGGCAAGATGAATCTGCCAAAGGCAGACAAGGACAGGAACAGGCCAGCTCTTCTTTCCGTCAAACCGGTCACACAAGCAGGTCACTTTCTGTTGTTTTTTTTTGTGTTATTGCATGTATGTATGTATGTATGTATGTATGTATGTATGTATGTATGTATGTATGCATGCATGCATGCACGTATGTGTGTACATTATTGTACGAATGTGTGTGTGTGTATGTATGTGTGTGTGTATGTATGTATGTATGTATGTATGTATGTATATGTATGTATGTATATGTATGTATGTATGTGTGTATGTATGCATGCATGCATGCATGCACGTATGTGTGTACATTATTGTACGAATGTGTGTGTATGTATGTGTGTATGTATGTATGTATGTATGTATGTATGTATGTATGTATGTATGCATGCATGCATGCATGCATGCATGCATGCATGTATGTATGTATGTATGTATGTATGTATGTATGTATGTATGTATGTATGTATGTGTATGTATGTATGTATACATGCGACGGATTTTGTGGATGTTTTTCAAAATAGGCCTGTCTCTATAAACGGTGTTGAAGATCTGCCAAGGCTGAAACCTGATCTATGCTTCATCGACCATCGAAACTCGGTGGCATTCGTCATCGAGGTTTCAAACCCATTTGACGCATTCATACAAACATGTTATGAGGGCAAATTTCAAAAGTACATGCCTCTTTGCTGTGCTCTTAGTGATGCCGGATTTAGCACGAAAGTGGTTGTTCTTGTAATAGGTTCACTAGGCATAGTTCATATAAAGAGTGGTTTCAGGACTTTCAATGTTAGGACTGCCCATAACAAAATGTAAACAACTCGCAAAATACTTGAGCATGTCTGTCATGATTGGGTCTAGGCGTGTTTGGTCAAGGCGAATCACCTCATGAACCAGCATTGAAACTGACAGATGTTGACTTTCAAACTGTGCTTTAAATAGTATCAGCTGACTAAAGCACTGACAGACAAAGAACTGGAGCCAGCCGGAGAGAGAAAGGACGTGGGGACAGAAAGAGAAAGGGGGGGGGGGGGGGGGGGGGGGGGGGGGAGAGAGAGAGAGAGAGAGAGAGAGAGAGAGAGAGAGAGAGAGAGAGAGAGAGAGAGAGAGAGAGAGAGAGAGAGAGACAAGTTGAGAGTAATTGAGAGAGAGAGAAAATGTGAAAGATAACGTTTATTGATGCGCCTGCAATCTGGACTACTGTGCATTGTTGTTGATTTGACAAGTTGATGCATTAAAGTAATTGATATGTGTGAAATGTATGATGCATGCATGTATGCATGCATGTGTGTAGGTAGGTAGGTGTATGCATGCATGCATGCATGTATGTATGTATGTATGTATGTATGTATGTATGTATGTATGTATGTATGTATGTATGTATGTATGTATGCATGCATGCATGCATGTCTGTCTGTATCCGTGTATGTACTTAAGCAAGTATGAATGTACGTACGTACGTACGTACGTATGTATGTATGTATGTATGTATGCATGCACACATACATGCACATGTAAGTATGTGTGTGTATGTATGTGTATGTGTGTATGTATGTATGTATGTATGTATGTATGTATGTATGTATGTATGTATGTATGTATGTGCATGTATGTATGTATGTATGTGTGCATGTGTGTATGTGTGTGTATGTATGTATGTATGTATGTATGTATGTATGTATGTATGTATGCATGTATGTACGTGTATGTATGTACGTGATTGTGTATGATGTCATGTGTCAATGTATGCAGGTATGTGTGCATGTATGTATGTGTGTATGGATGTGTATTCATTTACTTTATTAACAATGACCAGTGTTAATGTTGACTGTCTGCCATGTCGTGTTGGACGCATGCAAAGATTTTGTATACGAAGTGTTTCAAAGAAAAAGAAGAGAAGTGGCAATAGGTAGTACCTAAATAGGCAAATAACACAGATGCCCACATAGCTAGACAAGACGAAGTGTTTCAAAGAAAAAAGAAGAGAAACTGCCATACGCACCTAAACAGATAATAAAGAACACAGATGTCTGCATAGCTAGATAAGTCGGATACCTAAATAGATAGATAGCATATATACTTAAATAGATAGATAACACATATACCTAAATAGACAGATAACACAGATACCTACACAGATACATAACACAGATAGCTACACAGATACATTACACAGATACCTAAATTGATAGATAAAACAGATGTCTAAATAGACAGATCACACATATACCTAAATAGATAAACAGATACCTACATAGATAGAGAACACAGATACCTTAACAGACAGATAACACATATACCCAATTAACACAGATAAATGACACATATAACTACACAGATAGATAACACAGATACCTACATAAATAAGTTTCAAAATGGAGCGACTGATGGCGGAGAACGAAGCAAAATTTAGAAAGAGTGGGGGCTAGTTGCCGCCAAGGCCATTCTTCGGCCATTCTTCACAGCATACCACATGGACATCAGATAAGTCTCTCTTCGTTCTTTGTTTGTACTGTCCTAAAAGTTAAATGTGGTCTTTTTTTTTTTTTTTACTTGAAGAAGACCCAAGAGGTCGAAATGCATCGTGTCTTGTCTTGTACTTTGTTTGTCATGTGTCCTTGGCGGCAACTAACCCCCACTCTTTCTAAATTAAACCTACATAGATAGATAACACAGATACCTACATACATAGATAACACAGATACCTAAACAGATAGACTACACATATACCTAAATGGATAGATGACACAGATACCCACACAGATAGATAGCACAGATACCTAGATAAAAAGATAACAGAGATACCTTAACACCTTACAGACAGATAACACAGATACCTACATGGATAGATAACACAGATACCTACATAGATAGAGAACACAGACACCTACATAGATAGATCACACAGATATCTTAACAGACAGATGACGCAGATACCTAAATAGATACACAAATACATACACAGATAGATAACACCGATACCTACACAGACAGATAACACAGATACTTTTAACAGACAGATAACACATATACCCTATTAGATAGATACACAGATAACTACACAAATAGATAACACAGATACCTACATAGATAGATAACACAGATACCTACATGGATAGATAAGGCGGATACAGATAGATAACACAGATACCTACACAGATAAATAACACAGATACTACACAGATAGATAACACAGACACCTACAAAGACGGATAACACAGACACCTACATAGATAGATAACACAGTTACCTAAAATGATGCCACCGTTTCTTCCTCCCTGTCAGAGGTCGACGTGTCCCGCTGTCCATGGTGGAGTGACGTGACGAGTCGTGACGTGAGGGCAGCTCAAAGCTGGGCGACCTGGCCACCACCCCCTCCTCCACGACCAACGGCCGGCACCCCTCACCCCCGCCCTGGTAGGGGGCCAGGGTGGGGCCGGACGTGGCGCACAGCGGGGTCAGATTGCGGACGTAGCACGTGAACACCACCTGCTGGTTGGCGCTGGACTGGGCAGCGGTTGTTCAACGTTACCCCCTGGCTCTCTGCGTCTTCCTTGCGGGCCGGGAGAAACACGGCGTCAGTCTCCGAACTCTTGTTGTGGCTGGGCTCTGTGGTGACGGGCTGAGACTGCTTCCCCAGACAGATGTTGCATTCTTTGCGGTTCAAGCTGTTTCTGGCCTGGCTGTGGTCTTTCCCCCAGCTGTGCAGGAGAGGCTGGTGCACGTTGTCGTTGTCGGTGTCGTTGAGACATTTGGTCGAGTATTTGTCGTGGGAGTGCTCCGGGTGGTCTTCCTGGGAGGCCTTGGTAATGAGTGGGGCCGACGTGTCGTCATGGATGTCGGACTCCATGTCAGACACGAACGAGTTCTCCGTGTTCACGCGAGGAATCCCCAGAAGGATTCTTTCAGGTTCCAGGAACGCACGGTCCTCATCCAAAGACGGCTGCGCGCAGTCCTTGGTGTAACTCTTCACCGACCCCAAGGTCAGCACGCCTTCCTCGTAGCCCCTGGCTGAACCTCGCTGACGATGCCGGACTCATCTCTCGGGACACACTCCCCACAGGCGCGCTGTCTCGACGACCTTCAAGATTCTCCATTTCAATCTTCACGCCGGCGTTTTCGCGCGAAACCCGTCTCTTTTGAAAGGGGAAGAAGCTCGCCGTTTTTTGAACAGGTGGAACAGGTACCGGCGGTTTTCTTTGCGGCTGCAGTCTTCGTCCACGGACTGAGATCGGTGACTGACTGAAAACAGGCTCTTCTTTTTGCCGGGGTGAGAAGTGAAGGGAAGGAGGTGGTGGTCTTCCGGACCGTGTCCCCGTGCTCCATAAGAAGTTCCTCAGCATCACGCTGAACACCGTCGTCCGAACCAACATCCAGTGCGCAGGGATCTCCAGCCATGGTTGTGGTGGTGGTGTTGTGAAGAGTTCCGTCCTGACCTTGACCTTCGGGGTCATCCGGGTGGACAGGAGGGGAGGTTCCCTCTTCCTGCTTCTCATCAGGTTTGGCTGTCTCCGGGTCAGTGCTGAATGGGTTGCCGGAAGTGACGTGGTTACCGGAAGCGTTGGTCACGGGAGGAGGCGTGGAGCATCCCCCGATGTAGACTCCACCGGCGCCGAAGCCGTGAGCGGTGACTCCGTATTTGTCGTCGTCGTGGTGCGCTTCATGGCCGCTACCGTTGAGGAATGTGGTTCGAGTCCGGCTTCTGCGCAGCCGTTGTCACCGTTGACGTAAGCACACAGCACCAGCTTCTGCTCCAGCTTCTTTTTCCTGCAACGTAGAGCGGAACAAACATCAGTGACGCTTGTCATCATTCTGTAACAACGTAGAGCGGACATCAGTGACACTTGTCAACATCAGTGACGCTTGTCATCATTCTGTAACAACGTAGAGCGGAACAAAACATCAGTGACGTTTGTCATCATTCTGTAACAAAGTAGAGCGGAAACTTAGATTCTGTAACAACTTAAACAAGCAAGCATCAGTGACGTTTGTCATCAGTCTGGAACAACGTAAAGCATTGGTGACGGTTGTCTTCATTCTGTAACAACGTAGAGTGGAACAAGTATCACTGATATTTGTCGCCATTCTGTAGCAACAGATGTGTTCCCAACACAAACAAATAAACAGGGGGAAACAACAACCTGGGATGGAACCAACTGCTGTTTCAGTTTTTTTTCCCCATATGCAGGTGTCGTCCATGCACGTATGTGTGTGCGTGTGTGCGTGTGTGTGTGTAAACACACACACACACACACACACACACACACACACACACACACACACACACAGAGAGAGAGAGAGAGAGAGAGAGTTCAGGAATGCAGAGGTCACCAGCCTGTTTGCAAGGGGTAGACGTTAGGATGAGGGAAAGATGTAAAATGGATAGCTAGCTGAAACTGAATGATTCAGTTCATGGACAAAGAAGCAAAGTAGAGTCCGTAGAATTGCAAACACTCCTAACAAGTTTGGAAAAAAACGAATTTAAAGCAATTTTTACTCGTTTGGCAATTTCTTACCTTTAACGAACGAAAACAAAATCACATTTTTTTTTTCAAACTGCAGGACATTTCCTGATTGTAGCATGCGATGAAGACATTCACCCTTCACATTTTTGTGGTGTTTTGATAAATGTCTTTGTTGCAAACACGTATTTTTTTTGCATTGAAGCAGAAAATGAACTTCGGTTTCAATTCCACCTCAGAGCGAACTTTTCTTTAAGTTTTGCGCCGTGTCTATTGTTGATACGCAAATCATGTATTCTAGTTTGTTTGTTTGTTTTTTTTTTTTTTTTTTTTTTTTTTTTTTTGCTTTGCGAGAGTATTACAAAAATTGACTGTTGCAATTTCAAATAAATGTCTTTCCGCCGAAGTCATGGTTTAAGCTATTTGTCTGTCACAAGTAGATAACTAGCGGACAGTTTTGTGTTCAAGATCTGCCAACAGGATCATATGTTTTCAGTTTTTTAAAAACAAATGTTTTGATTACCGACTCTATGCTTCCGAAAAAAAGGCCCGAGTAGATTAAAACATATATAGTTTATCGAATTAAAAAAAAAATTGTCGAAATCTTGTTGTCTGTATTACACATCGTTCCCAGGATGGATACACGTACATCTAAACAAAAACGTAATTATGTCCAGATCTAAAAGAGTTCCACGCAGTTTAACTCAAACATTGGTGTCCGGACCTGCATCAACAACGTGAGCAAAGTAACTAGACGTTCTCTATCAATTAATAATACAGTCCCCTCCCTTTCACAATTCCACACCTGGACTATGAACGACGATAAAGC
>JADBJO010007215.1:72500-75000 GCA_016801955.1 Conus betulinus
CCGGCTGTCTCTCTTTCTTCCTTTATTCTTGTGTGTGTGTGTGTGTGTGGTGTGTGTGTGTGTGTAGTGTGTGTGTGGGTGTGTGTGTGTTTAATCGTCTTTCTATTCTTTTTCTTTTTCAACTTTTTTTTTTTCGGGTCTTTCTTTGTTTTGTTCTTTTCATACTTGTCTTTTTTTTCGCCCTTTTTTCCTTTCTTAGACCCTGATATATTTGTGTCTCCGTCTCTTTCTTTATCTTCCTGTTCAGATCGGTTCGCCAAAGAGGTGATGTCCTGGGCTAGAGAGTGTGTGTTTGTGACAGTGAAGGTGTGTTGCCTGGGGGGCGATGTCCTGGGCTAGAGGTGTGTGTTTGTGACAGTGAAGGTGTGTTGCACGGGGATGTCCTGGGCTAGGGGTGTGTGTGTTTTGACAGTGAAGGTGTGTTGCACTGGGATGTCCTGGGCTAGGGGTGTGTGTTCGTGACAGTGAAGGTGTGTTGCCTGGGGGGGCGATTTTGTCCTGGGCACGGGGATGTCTGAGATGTGTGTTTGTGACAGTGAAGGTGTGTTGCACGGGGATGTCCTGGGCTAGGGGTGTGTGTTTTGTGACAGTGAAGGTGTGTTGCACTGGGATGTCCTGGGCTAGGGGGGTGTGTTCGTGACAGTGAAGGTGTGTTGCCTGGGGGGGCGATGTCCTGGGCTAGAGGTGTGTGTTTGTGACAGTGAAGGTGTGTGTTGCACGGGGATGTCCTGGGCTAGGGGTGTGTGTTTGTGACAGTGAAGGGTGTGTGTTGCCTGGGGGCGATGTCCTGGGGCTAGAGGTGTGTGTGTTGTGACAGTGAAGGGGTGTTGCCTGGGGGGCGATGTCCTGGGCTAGGGTGTGTGTGTTTGTGACAGTGAAGGGGTGTTTGCACTGGGATGTCCTGGGCTAGGGTGTGTGTTTGTGACAGTGAAGGTGTGTTGCACGGGGATGTCCTGGGCTAGGGGTGTGTGTTTTGTGACAGTGAAGGTGTGTTGCACGGGGACCTCCTGGGCTAGGGGTGTGTGTGTTTGTGACAGTGAAGGTGTGTTTGCACGGGGGATGTCCTGGGCTAGAGGTGTGTGTTTGTGACAGTGAAGGTGTGTTGCCTGGGGGCGATGTCCTGGGCTAGAGGTGTGTGTGACAGTGAAGGTGTGTTGCACGGGGATGTCCTGGGCTAGAGGTGTGTGTTTGTGACAGTGAAGGGGTTGTTGCCTGGGGGCGATGTCCTGGGCTAGAGGTGTGTGTTTGTGACAGTGAAGGGTGTGTTGCATGGGGATGTCCTGGGCTAGAGGTGTGTGTTTGTGACAGTGAAGGTGTGTTGCACTGGGATGTCCTGGGCTAGGGGTGTGTGTTTGTGACAGTGAAGGTGTGTTGCCTGGGGGGCGATGTCCTGGGCTAGAGGTGTGTGTTTGTGACAGTGAAGGGGTGTTGCCTGGGGGGTGTCCACACAGCTGAGGCAGACACATTCCTCCATGTTCTCATCTTGGCCGCTTCGCTGCTTCGCCTTTGTCTGCCTGTGACTCAGCTTCGGCTTTATATTCCAAATGACGTTTTCTATTCTAAAAGAAAGAAAGAGGGGGGGGGGGGGGGGAAAGAATGGTTTGTTTCTGGACAACTTGAATGGATCACCACACACACACACACACACACACACACACACACACACACACACACACACACACACATATGATTTTTAACATAATTTGTTTTTTCTCTCTCTCTCTCTCTCTCTCTCTCTCTCCTCTCTCTCTCTCTCTCTCTCTCTCTCTCTCCCAAAAATGTCTGTTGCACTTTCCCAGTGACAGTTCTTTGGTTCTCCGTATGTCATAGCTGGTCATTTAGGCCCACGTTTGGTGATCTTTTGTTTGTCGTTGACTTTATTATTCCCAGATAGATCAATACCGGGAATCATGTTTGTAATGTATCATACATTTTTTTTTCGTTTCATAAATTCTTGACGCTGCATTAATGATAGCCCTCTTGACATGAAGAAGACTATTTTGTCATTGTCAATAAAACACGATTCTGAAGCGTCTCTCTCTCTCTCTCTCTCTCTCTCTCTCTCTCTCTCTCCTCTCTCTCTCTCTCTCTCATATCAATAATAAGACCTTGAGGCAGAAAACCAGACAAGATACCACTCAGCAAGTACATTTACAGTTGCAATCATCGAGCTCTTCTTTCTGGTCTGCTGTGGGAAACATCTACCGTTCAGACGCCTCAGCATTTTTTTCTTTTTTCTTCTTTCTAGTTTTCATTGTGTTGTTCAACGAGAAATACTTTGCACTACTTTGTGCTACATGTATCAAATTTAGCAGGACTTTTTTTTCCCCCAATATTGCGATGCTGGTATTGTTCAATGTGTCTCAGCAAATTTTACCATATCATTTTGTTAAAGGTTATAATACAATTGGCCGTAAAGTGTGCAGTGATGTTATATTGTTCGTATTTTAAGCTGGAAACCTTTGCTTATGATTAAAAACATCGTCAACGTTCATCACTG
>JADBJO010007215.1:80000-92500 GCA_016801955.1 Conus betulinus
AGCAGGCACACAAGATTCTGTAGAGCTGACTGCCACTCTGGACAATGTTATAGAGCAGTCAGTGCCATGACCAGCAGGCACAGAAGATTCTGTAGAGCTGACTGCCACTCTGGACAATGTTATAGAGCAGTCTGTGCCATGACCAGCAGGCACAGACGATTCTGTAGAGCTGACTGCCACTCTGGACAATGTTATAGAGCAGTCAGTGCCATGACCAGCAGGCACAGAAGATTCTGTAGAGCTGACTGCCACTCTGGACAATGTTATAGAGCAGTCAGTGCCATGGCCAGCAGGCACAGAAGATTCTGTAGAGCTGACTGCCACTCTGGACAATGTTATAGAGCAGTGACGTGGGACATCTCCATCTACATTCACTTCGTCAACGATGTGAAGGCTTTTGACGTCATGGACAGAAAGATGCTATATAGAAGATGAGGAGGTGGCTAAAGCATCCATAAAAAAAAGTATTCTGTAAGAAGAGAGAGAGAGAGAGAGAGAGAGAGAGAGCGAGAGAGAGAGAGAGACAGACAGACAGACAGACAGACAGACAGACAGAGACAGAGAGACAAAGGACAGACAGAGAGAGAGAGAGAGAGAGTATGCCCTCGCCCTCCTCACTCTAACCTTCACCCCTCGAGAAAAAAAAGGGAGGGGATAAAAACAGACGCTTGTGGAACTCATGGAACAAGGAAACCAGCCCTGCGTTTCCATGCAAAAATTAGTTCTTCTGAGTAAATGTCCTTTGTTTAAAGCCGGCATCATGAATGTGCTTTCTTTAAAATGCCATTGTTCCACAAATTGGCTGATGCCTTTTTTCGTCTCCTTTTTCTTCTCTTTCTCACCATAGTTATAAAGCAAACTGAAACACAAGAAACGTTCTTTTCTTTAAAAAAAAAAATGAAAAAGACTACCCCCCCCCCCCAAAAAAAAAAAAAAAGGGGGGGGGGGGGGGGGGGGGGGGGGGGGGGGGGGGGGACGAAAACAAGACAAAATACGAACGTGTTTTGACCTCCTAGGTCTTCAGGAAATCTCTCTCTCTCTCTCTCTCTCTCTCCTCTCTCTCTCTCTCTCTCTCTCTCTCTCTCTCTCTCTCTCTTTCGTTAACCTAAGTGTTTCTTGAAGAAGACCTAGGAGGTCCAAACCGCGTCATGTTTTGTCTTGCGATTCTGATCGTTTGTCCATGTTCTCTTGCGGATTTCTTTCAAATTTTTTTTTTTTAAAGATTTGCTAGAGATTTTTGCATGTAGTCACCTCACTTTGCAACTAACAAGAAATTATTGTACAATATCTGATGTTGTTAGATGCTTCAGATCGATTTCTGCTTTTTCGAAATATGAATAGTTGGTATCACAAACTACAGGCATGAAAATGCACGAAAACAACACTCTATATACGGCTGTCAGCAAAGAGAAATAACCGTGCAAAACACGAGAGAGAGAGAGAGAGAGAGAGAGATGAGAGAGAGAGAGAGAGAGAGAGAGAGAGAGAGAGAGAGAGAGAGAAGGGGGGGGGGGATCCTGTTAATCCTACGGATTCTTCCATAGTTTCGAGCCTTCGTGAAACCATTTGTCTCTGAAGTTTGGTTCTGATCAGGGATATTTCAAACCACAGATCGTCATTGTTAACTGTGCCAATTATGCCTGTCTTTAAGCCCATGGGGCGACACGAAGGAATAGGACACTCAGATGTGGAGTTCTTCAATGTTCCGTTCAGAGACAACCAAAGACAACGTGAGCGGTTTAAAATGCAGAGGGAAAGAGAAAGGGATTGTTGAGAAGAATAACCTTCGGTATTTCTGCATTATTATTCTGAATCGATATTTTCTTCTGCTCTCCGATGAAAGCGAATATATTCAATGTATCCTCCGACGTTTTCTTGATCCGTTGAACACGGACCTCTCTCTCTCTCTCTCTCTCTCTCTCTCTCTCTCTCTCTCTCCTCTCTCTCTCTCTCTCTCTCTCTCCAGAAAGAAGGCACAAAAAGTAAAGAAAAATCACTCTGTTAATAATGGAAAAAAAAACAACAACCCTTCTTAAAGAACATACTGTGCGCGGCAGTGATGATTTGAAACCGTACCTGGGTTTACGCGTGGAAGATCAAATGCACCTCTTCACCGTCATAGGTACAAAATCCCTACAGGTTTTTGATTCATCATTTCCTTTAAGCATAAACTGTGAAGCATTCAGTTCTCTACTGAAGCTTTCATTCGACCAGGGTTATACGGAAAACCAGGTTCTGTGTAACTGTACTTCTTCTAGTCATGCCCTGGTCCCATTGTTGGTCGGTACTTGTGCCTGGTGTATATATCTAAAGAACTATCATCTTTAGAACGTTTATGCATTGCTTTGATGAGATATATGTCCATGTCACACCTAACAATGCAAAGAGCCAAGGGCTATAATGAATGAATTATCTGTATCCCACTCACACACCCTCTGTTTCTCTTTGTCGGTCTGTCTGTCTGTCTGTCTGTCTGTCTGTCTGTCTCTCTCTCTCTCTCTCTCTCTCTCTCTCTCTCCTCTCTCTCTCTCTCTCTCTCTGGTTGACAATGGTATTAACTCCTCTGTCTAAGACGTAAAAAACATTCCCCATTAAACTAAACACTGAAATATGTCGTACAGGCAGTTATGTTTCAGCCTTGTAGTTTAGAAAATGAATGACCATGTGATACGAAAAACTAGGTGACGTTTGTATTTATTTATCTTTTGTTTATTTCATATTCCAACGAGCCATAAAAAAAGAGAGAGAGAACCCGACCTGTGATTGAAGACAAGAACAGACGGTGCTGACTGTGCCTCCCTCCACTCGTGTTTTTTTTTATCCTAGGACAATTTACGTCTACCTGATCGTGAAAACGTGACCTGAAGGCAAAGTTCCAAATGCTAGTTGTCACAGGCAGTGTTAGTCCCTGCCTTCATCATCTCTCTGTGGCAGTGTGGGCAACTCTTCGAACAGCACTCCTTCATTATCTCTCTGTGGTAGAGTGGGCAACTCTTCGAACAGCACTCGGTCCCAGAATGAAAATCAGACACTGTCTGATGTCCGTTCTAAAAACTCAACAGCCTCAAGTCTAAATCTGGTGAGATAAAAGACGGTTTCAGAAAATCCAGGGATTGTTACACCATGCTACAGGCGATAACATAGTTCCGGAGATTGTTACTCCATGCTACAGGCGATTACATAGTCCCATGGGTCTGTTACTCCATGCCTCAGGCGATTACATAGTCTCAGGATCTGTTTCTCCATGCTACAGGCAATAACATAGTCCCAGGGTTGTTACTCAATGATACACGGCGGTAACATAGTCCCTGAGATTGTTACTACTCCATGCTACAGGCAATTAAATAGTCCCAGGGATTGTTACTCCATGCTACAGGCGATTACATAGTCCCGGGGATGTTACTCCATGCTACAGGCGATAACATAGTCCCAGGGATTGTTACTCCATGCTACAGGCGGGTAACATAGTCCCAGGGATTGTTACTCCATGCTACAGGCGGTAACATAGTCCCAGGGATTGTTACTCCATGCTACAGGCGATAACATAGTCCCAGGGATTGTTACTCCAGCTACAGGCGGTTACATCTTCGTGTGGTCTGTGCTTCTCTTCGTCAAAAAGGATCAGTAAGGATTTTCGAAAGAAAAACAACACTTCTGGGGTTAGGCGCGGGAATGGGAGGAAATCGTGACGACGCTGAAATGGACTGACGGCTTGGAATGCAGGTCCAAGCATAAGAAGTTGATTAGCCGCGAAGCAAGAGTCTAGGCAATGAAAGGGGTGAGGACCTTGAAAACGCCGTTATGGACCTGTGAGAGAGAGAGAGAGAAAGAGGGGGGGGGGGGGGAGAGAAAGGGGGGGAGAGAGAGAGGGGGGGAGAGAGAGAGAGGCAGGGAAAGGGGGGGGGAGAGAGAGAGAGAGGGGGGGAGGGAGAGAGAGGGAGAGAAAGGGGGGAGAGAGAGAGGGGCAGGGAGAGAGAGGGAGAGAAAGGGGGGAGAGAGAGAGGGGGGGAGAGAGGGAGAGGAAAACGGGGGAGAGAGAGAGAGAGGGGGGAAGGGAGGAGAGAGAGGGAGAGAAAGGGGGAGAGAGAGAGAGGGGGAGGAGGGGGAGAGGGAGAGAGGGGAGAGAAAGGGGGAAGAGAGAGAGAGAGAGAGAAAGAGAGAGAGGGGGGAAGAGAGGGAGAGAAGGGGGGGGGGGAGAGAGAGAGTTCTCTTTGTTAAAGAGAAATCTCTCTCTCTCTCTCTGTCTCTCTCTCTCTCTCTCTCTCTCTCTCTCTCTCTCTCTCTCTCTTGTTTACCAGTCTGTCTATCAGAGGGCTGGATGTAAAAAAAGTGTCATACTTAGTACACTACCTCTTAAAATAGTTTTCATCCGTCGTTCGTTCGTTCTTCCACCCCTACTCTTTTTGCCTCCCTCCTTTATATCAGTCGGGTCTGTCTGTCTGTCTGCCTGTCTGTCTCCCCCTATCCTCCCTCTCTGCCTCTGTCTCTGTCTGTCTGTTCTGTCTGCTGTCTGTCTGTTTCTCTCTCTCTCTCTCTCTCGCTCTCTCTCTCTCTCTCTCCCCGTGTCTTTATCTCTGTCTGTCTGTCTGGTCTGTCTGTCTGTTCGTCTGCCTCTCGTCTCTCTGTCTCTGTCTCTCTCTCTCTCTCTCTCTCTCTCTCTCTCTCTCTCTCTCTCTCTCTCTTTTTTCCTTGTCTTTGTCTCTTTTTGTCGTCTGTCTTTATGTCTGTCTCTCACACCCTCTGTCTCCCCCGCTCCCTCCTTCGCTCTCATCCTCTCTCTCACGCCCTCTCTCTCTCTCTCTCTCTCTCTCATCTCTTCTCAATACTCTGTTGGTATTCATCAAGCAGATCTTTCATGGGCCTGTGGAGTTTAGGGACACTACTCCCTCCTACGGGCCTGCTCCATTGTGAAGAGCTTCCCGGTCCCTGCGAGGCAGGAAACTCATCTCCACGGCCTTTGATGACGCCGGCCCATTGTGTAGCTGCTCCTCTCTGCAATGATGGGCTTCCATGCCAGGCAGGAGGATCAGCCGACATGTCAGCATGTCAAGATAGCATGCAGTCCACACCAACCCACCTCTCCTCTCTCTCTCTCTCTCTCTCTCTCTCTCTCTCTCTCATCTCTCTCTGTACTGTATAATCAAGACAAACCCTTTCATATATTGCCTTCACTGAATCAAGACTTTCAGATATTGTCAATTCCACGAAGATAACTTTCTCACTGAACCTCATGAATTCCCCCCTTATAATGGTTATGATTACACTGATCCAGAGAAAGCGTTAGAGTTCTGGCTACACACACGTTCCATTCTGTTTATGACAAGCATGCGCCACTCAAACACGCGTAGAGTTAAACATAGTGCACAATCAAAGTGGATGACTGATGAAATACAAGCTGCTTGTTTCTAATTGCGACGATCTGCTTGAAGCAGAAGGGAAGTCGGATTGACTTAAAAGATAACGTAATAAAGTAATTCAGTCAAACGGACAGCAAAAATGATTTTTTTTTCGTGAACTTGTAGCCAACAAACAAAATTCGAAGTCCACATGGCAAGCAGTGAATGAACTTACGAATAAAAATTCACAGTTAAAGATAAGTCCCATAACCAGCATAACACCAAATGAACTCACAGACACTTTACAATAGTTGCAGAACACATTGTCAAAGAAAAGAATACTGACTCAAATGAGCTACAAAAACTGAAAAAAAAAACCCTTTTTGCAATGCTAAGAACATTCATTCAGCTCCCCAAGTTCCACCTGTGACAGTCAGTGATGTTTACCAAGCTTTCTGCCAGTTAAAGCTGACAGGAAGTCGCGGACCTGACGGGATTGACGGAAAGATTCTAAACTATCAAACACCTGATATATATGAAACTCTTACCTACATTTACAATGTATGCTCAGTTCAAAGTTACAAAAGTAATACCCATTTTCAAATCTGGAGACAAATCTGATCCATCAAAATACAGACCTCTATCCATTTTGTCAGTTCTGTCCAAGCCCATGGAAAACCAAAAAAAAACACATAAATAAACATCTTTGCCGCCATTTGACCTCCTCCAACCTACTAAATGAAAATCAATCTGGATTCAGGAAAAAATAATTCTTGTCATTCAACACCTACAACCATAGTAGATCAATGGCTAGCCAATATTTATGAAAATAAAATTAAATTGTGGCGCGCTGTTTTTTTGATTTTTTCAAAGGCTTTTGATATAATTCACCACAAATTGTCATGCAGGAGGCTTTTATCATATGGTATTACCATGAAACCTCTTACGAGTGTCTACAAAAGAGCACTTAAAGCAGTTCTATCAAAATCGTCTAGTCTTAGTGAAGGGGATTATACTAAAGCAGGGGCCCTTCCGCTAAAAGAAATGTTTGCTGTCAACAAATGTTTGCTAATGCAAAAAAATTGCGTCGGCTTTAGCACCACAAACTCTTCAGTCTAAATTTAACAAAACCCGAGGGATTCAACCAAATTCCAGGTTCCACACTAGAATAGATCTATTTAAATCAAGCGTTTCTTACTCTGGTAGTGTGGTTTGGAATTCACTTCCACTACATTTCCTGATGCACTCAAAATGCAGAATCCTTCAGGGAAAAACTAATTACACATTACACAGCAGGTCATTACTATTAGGGATAAAATACATATACCAGAGCACACCCTTTGTTTTGCTGCATATTAAACTGATACGCCGCTTCCTTTCTACTGATTTTCATTTTTTTTTTCTCAGATAAGATAACGATGAGAGATATGGTTACCATTGGTTTTATTAATGACTGTAATTATATCATGATGAATGAATGTTGTGATCACTGATTTTACTGATGCATTGTCACTAACTGATTGATGTCCTAATACTTTTGATTTTTTGAAGCACTGTATCTACATGGTGATAATGTGTGTGCCCTGCCCAGGTTACTGTTGATTATATTGATGTATTGTTGCTCGTTATTCAAATTTTATAGTAATGTTTAGCATATGATATTTTGGATAAGAGGAAATATTCTCTCTCTCTCTCCCTCTCTCTCTCTCTCTCTCTCTCTCTCTCTCTCTCTCTCTCTCGCTCTCTCCTCCGTATTTACGGCTGCGTACTGATGTATTCTCACTTACCCTTATAATTATAGTCTTTGGGGTAATATGAAACAATTCAAGAAAAAAAAAAGAAATGAAGGGGGGGGGTATGATGGCATCTCTCTCCTCTCTCTCTCTCTCTCTCTATCTCTCCTCTCTTCTCTCTCTCTCTCATCTCACTCTCGTCTCTCCTTGCACATCGATGTCATCAAGAGAGATGCAGCCCAAATGTCCCCTTTTCAATCGTTGACATACAACACGCACACAGAGTGAAGGCGGGTACAAGACGGAACGAACCCCGCCCAGTCCTGTCATCACATTTGCAAAATGGACAGATACATGGTTCTTTTAAAATTGCGGAGCGTGCGTGAAAGCTTGAGAGAAGCTGGTTACATAGTCTCCAACGACCCCTTGCCAGTAAACAGTCGGCACAACTGGCAGACCTCCCGAAGTCAAAGACAAAACAGGTTTATTCTACAAACGGGAAACTAGTTGGTCTCTGGGCCATACAGTTATCAACAAGCTGTACACAATCCTACTGAATCATACAACAATAGGCAATCAAAAAAGTCTTTCTATTATGATTTCCATCCAACCCAGTCCCCACACACACACACACACACAAACACACACACACACACACACACACACACACACACACACAACACACACACACACACCAGCAGAAATGCTTGTGACAGTCACCCCGTCAACAAAGAGAAGAGAGACCACCACAGACAAAATCAAGGACAAACCCAGGGCACGGCATAGAGAAATGCTCTCGACGGAACAACGCATAGTATCGTCCCCACGAACCAGACCATATAAACTACTCACCTATCTCAGAACGAACCAGTCACTACTCAAGTGACCAAAAAGGTATGATCCCCCGGTGCAAAGGACATTTTACAAATGGACCAAACGGACCAGAGCAACCTTTATTGACCCCAATGACCGAGCAGACCAGGTACAGGCCCAGTACAAACGACTCACCCTGTCCTGGTGATCCGGAAGCTCCACCTGACGCACTAGAGCAGGTAGAGGCCCTGTTCAGCGACTCACCCTATCCTGGTGACCCAGAAGTTCCACCTGACACAGCGACCAGTTCTTTCCAGTCGTTGATCACTCTGGATAGGACGGGAAATGGTGAAGAGGTGAACGACCAGAAAATTAACAATTCAGCCAGAAATGACGCTGGAAACAAGGACAACACTGAGAGCTGTCAACTTCATGTGTCCAGTGTGAAGTCCACAGGAGCTGGGACGGGTCCAACACCGACACCCGTCACCCTGGTCTTTGGAACCACTGCAGGGAAACAGGCCGTGCTCGCCGCACTTTCTGATGATTTCATCACCTCAAACGAAACAACTGCACCTGTTTTGGCTACACCCACTCTTTTCAGGCACACTGGAAAAAAATGTTCTTACATTAACCAGTGAGAAAAATGCTTCAGCTGACAACAGTGACAAAGACCTCGACCCCAATGTAACCGCTTCTTCTTCTGAGAAACAAACTCTTACAACCTTGGCAGAACGCCCAGCTGAAGAATCCAATCGAGGTCAACCACCATTAACTGAAACAGAACTTTGGACTGTTCTGACCGATCTGGTCATATTTAGCGAGCCAAGACGCCATTTGCAAGAACCACCACCACTCAGTGCCGAAGAAGATAGCACCAGGAGAGCTGCTGTACAGCGGAGGCAGTGGCAATCTCCAGTCCACTGCTTGGAGCGCTTCCAGACGCACTCCGACTCAACACGAAACACCCAGTGAAAACGAGGGACTCCAGAAGATCTGCATCTCAGCCATCCAGACAGACCAAGGACACTTTTGCTGCACGGAACAAACATTTAAAACCCACCCGTGAATACCATTCGGTCATGGGTAACCAAGCAGCCACGCAATTTCGGACCAAAGAAGGCCCAAACAACCGGTACACGGGTTTTTCAACCCGAATTAAAGGGACGAACAAAACTGGACAATAGGGATTCGGCCAAAGCCCAGGCACGTTTCATACAACTGAAGCTCTGACATTCCTCTCTTATAGTGTTTGTGGCATCACCTCCAAGCTAAATGATTCTGACTTTATTTTTTTTTATATTAGCAGATTTGATTTTGTTTGTCCTTCTAGAGACCTTTACTGCAGAAATCTTTACAGCTGATGTTTTAAACCAGTTTACTCAGACCAGCAGTCCAGCAGTCAGGCTTTCTAAAGCAGGCCGCAAATCAGGTGGAGTGACGCTACATGTTAGGAAGATCTCGATCAGCAAGTTACAAGAATTGACTGTGAAACCGAAAAAAAAATGTCTTGTTAAACTGTCCAAATGTTTATTCAAATCAACACACATGTCTTTCTGATTGCTGTTTATGCAGCGCCGCCACAGTCTTCTATGTATAATATTTCACGTTTTGAAAACGGCATTTCAGCTGTAGAATCATGCATGTTGAATGTATCAGAAAAAAAATTGAAGACGTTCCGTTCATTATATGTAGTGATCTAAATGCCCGAACTGGAAATGTACAACCCTACCATGTAAACGATGTTCAAGATTTTCTAGAAACGCATCAAGATTCCAACTATATAGAGTCAGCTACGAGAAGTTCAGCAGACAGAACTTATTTTATCATGGAAGATGTTTTCTTGAATTGGGTGCACAGTTTAATCTATTCATTGTAAACGGCACAACTAAAGGGGATAGGTCGGGTGAATTCACGTTCATCTCAAATAATGGTTGTAGTGTGATAGATTATTTTGTCATTTTGCCATGCAGGACATGCTCGTTGATGAAAGAATTGATTCTCAGCATATGCCCATCGTTTTAAGCTTGAGGTGTAATGGTTATGTAAAGGAAGAAAGAAAAGACAGTTTATGTGTACAAAAACTTGTGTTGGAATCCTGACTGCTACGATGTGTTTAGGGACAGTCTAATTAGACCCCAATTCCACAACTGTTTTGGAGGAAGCCAAACGAATGATAAATGTAGATGTTAATGTGTCCATTGCTGTTTTCAATGATACTTTGACACTGGTTTCAGAATGCATGTTAAAACAACTGAAATTTGGCAGCTTCCCGAACAAGGAAATACGGTTTGACAAAGAGTGCAGGACAACAAAAGCGTCCCGTAAAAAGTTCCCTAAGGTTCTTCAGAAAAGAGCGATCCAAAGCAAATTTAACTGAGTACTTGGAACAGAAGAAACGCTACAAAGATTTACTGAAAGCTAAGTCCGATATGTATAAAACTGGTCTTAGAGACAAAATATTGAATGCTACCAACGACTCTAAACTGTTTTGGACTACTCTGAAAAATGTCAGACATAAGCAAAAAAATTCATTGGGGGACATTTCGAAGGAAGACTCGGTTACTACCCGCGAAGAAATCATCGATTCAATCAAACGTTTAAAATGTAATAAGGTAGGTGGTCCTGATGGACTAATTCCTGAGATATTCATTTATTCGTATACATGGATACTGCCTCATTTAGAAGAATTATTTAACTTTATTTTTACTTTCAGGACAGTACCCAGATGCATGGACAGAAGCTATCATTCAACCTCTGTATAAACGTGGAAATCCTCATGATCCCAACAATTACAGAGGAATCTCTCTTTTGAATGTATGTAGTAAACTATACAGCTATATTTTAAATAAACGCCTGGCAGACTGGATTGATCATTGGCGAGGAACAAAGGCGGTTTTAAAAAAGACCATTGCACCATTGATCATATCTTTTTGCTGTTCTTCAAAAACAACTAGCATGTAACAAAAAACGTTACGTCGCTTTCATTGATTTTAGGAAGGCGTTTGATCTAATTTCCCAGGCTAAGTTATGGCCTATCATGTTGAAGAACGGAATATCGGGTAAAATGTTAAGTGCTATTCAAAGCATTACAAGGTGGGTAAAAAGCGTGTGTTGGATGCCGTAGTGGTGCAGGTCTGACTGATTTTTTTTTTTTTCTGCCAGAAAGGCTTAAAAAAAGCTTAAAACAAGGTGAAATTAGAAGTCCTCTGTTATTCTCAATCATGATAAATGTTATTCTCAATCATGATAAATGAACTATCACTTGACATAATGCACAACGGTAAACACGGTGTCCAGCTACACCCTGACATCGTTGAACTATTGATTATTCTTTTTTGCAGACGATGTTGCTTTGCTTTCATACACAGTAAAGGGACTACAACTCCAATTAGATTTACTGAGAAAAAATGCAGACTCTCTTGACCTTTCGGTTAACCTGAAGAAATCCAGGTCATGGACGGAAGGGGCGAGTGGAGAGAGGAGGGGCGGGGATAGTGATGGGCGGGGAGGAATATGCTCATGACTGCTTGAGGCGTATTTTAACTTTGATTTAGTTATCTTATTATCGTATTGGAAAAGTCCATTAGAAAAGAACAAAAGAAACAATTAAACAGAACAAGGAGAGAAGAAGAAGGAAGAAAGAAGAAAGAAGAAGAAGAAGAAGAAGAAGAAAGGGGGGGGGAGAGAGAAAAGAAAAGGGAGGAGGAGGAGGAGGAGGAGGGAAGCGGAGGAGGAAGAAGAGAAGGAGGAGGAGGAGGAGAAGAAGAAGAAGAAGAAGAAGAAAGAAGAAGAAAACAAGAACAAGAAGAACAAGAACAAGAAGAACAAGAAGAAGAAGAAAGGTCAATGAACTTCCTGGATGGCAAGGAGCTATGGAATTCCCTCTGTATTTGTAGACCTATTTCTGAACTGACTCTTAGAAAAGTGAAGAAAACAAATAGGCAAAAATTTAAAGGGATATAAAGAAGAAAACAAAAAAGGAAACTTAGGAAAGCGATATATGTCAAATATACAGGAACTGAACAAAGTAATGGGACAATACAAAGAAAAAAGTAAGGCGAACAAAAAGAAAACGGAAAAAAAGGGAAGTACAAAAGTATAGACAGCAAGACGGAAATAGAGTAGAAAAAAAAAAAACGAAAATAATGAAGAAAAATAATAACAATAATTAAAAAAAAACCATAAAAAGAAGGGAAAAAGACCATAAACCGGACACAAAGAAAAAAAAGGGGGGGGGGGGGGGGGGGGGGGGGGGGGGGGGGGGGGGGGGGGGGGGGGGGGGGGGGGGGGGGGGGGGGGGGGGGAAAAGGGAAACACTGTAAAACAACACACATGAAACGGGAAACACTGTCACACACACACACACACACACACACACACACACACACACACACACACCACGCACGCACGCACGCACGCACACACGCACGCACGCACGCACGCACACACGCACAGAGCAGAGAGAGAGAGAGAGACAGACAGACAGACAGACAGACAGACAGACACAGAGAGAGAGAGAGAGAGAGAGAGAGAGAGAGAGGAGAGAGAGAGAGTAGCCATTTCATGAGAAGACGGGGACAAATCGAATTTCCCTCGACAAGGGAGATTTGGCAGG
>JADBJO010007215.1:95000-105000 GCA_016801955.1 Conus betulinus
CTCTCTCTCTCTTTCAACTGTGCTGATTGTCTACGGGTCAGGTTCTGTGCCACAGTCAACTGGTCGCGTTTCATTTCTGCTCGAGCCTCATGATTAGTGACTGGAATGCAAACATTTCTCAGAGCGACCGTTTTTCAACATACAGATAATTTAAATCTACATTCCACACAGAGAAATGTTTGTCAGTTGTCACAAGCAGTACATTCCGGTATGTTCTGTCGAGATTTCGTTTGGGATTACGCGATTTAAAAATTAACAACAAATATGACGAACAAAAAAAAAAACAATAAAAAAAAACAAAACAAAAAAAACCCTGTCCATTTTGTACACAGGTCGGTGGCCTTACAATTAAAAATTTCAGGGTTCAGAGTTCAGAGTCTCTCTCTCTCTCTCTCTCTCTCTCTCTCTCTCTCTCTCTCTCTCTCTTGCAACCTGAAAAAAATTGACTGTAGTTACCAATAAATGGCACAGGGATATGCTTGCTAGATTTAGAAGTAGAACACTTGAACTAAATGCAAACATCATATGGTCAAAATCCTGTTGGCACTTTAGACGATTTGTGTGTGTAATGTGTACAGATGGTATGAGAGAAATGAAGATCATTTTATATTTTATTGTGCAGCTTATAACGATATCAGACAGAAGTCTCAACTTTTCAATATTACTGCGACAGAAAGTCATAACCTATATGGTTTGTTGTCCTCTGCCAATAATAGGATAATAACTCTACTGGCTAAGTAAGTTGCAGAGGCATCTAATGGTAGGAAAAAAGAAATGCTCGGTAAGAACTTCTAATGTTTGAGTTGTTTGTTTTCATGTATTCCGCGAGCTTGATGACCTTGTTAAGAAAAGGCTTTGTTTTCTGCACTAGTATAGGTAATGATGAAGCAGAAGGTGATGATAGATGTGACAGTGCAGGAAAGATTTATAGCAGTGAATATATGTGCCTGGGTAAGGCACTTGTGTTTATGATCATGTTGTGACTTAAAAACAAAACACATTATTCATTTTGAGTGACGAAAAAGTACGACATAATTTTCTTTGTCTTCTGCATGGCGTCGAGCCCCTAAAATTAACATACAACTGATAAGGACTGAACCGTGAACAGTTTTTTTTTCCCGGAACCGAGAGGTAAAAAGAGGACAGTAACACAGTAATGCGTGCTGCACGTGCCGGGCGTCCAAGGCTGCGTGGTAGAAAGGAAGGGAGAAATTGGACACAGGCGTATGAATCAGTCTTGTGTGGCCTCTGAGATGGTCCTTGACTCTATTGTTTGCCTCTGTGCTTCTGACTGCTGCCACTCTCTGTGAAAAAGTAAGTGATGCAGGCGGCTATGGATGTTGTCAACTCCAACACACCAACAGCCGTGACGCGTGTCGTTCTCCGGATGTAAACATTGCACACCTCCATCGTCTTTTTCTCATGTGGTCAGTGGCAGTCCGGTTTCAAGCAATCGCAAGAGATGTAAATTAAAACGCAAACCTAGATTCGTGTTAATCATTTACATTGAGGGTTCGCTGCTGCTGTTTCTGGTGAAATCTCTTGCTGTGTTTATTTCTTGGCTTCTGCTGTCTTGCGGAGACATTGAGTCGAACCCCGGACCAACACAGCAACATTCACGACAGCCTTCACCCAATGTGTTCTCAAAAATAACAGTCCCAGCCTTGGTTTTCCACCTGTTTTCCCAGCAACGTCTATACCCCGGCTCGTGGACCTGACAGAAACTTGGACCAAAGACTGTTGTCTAGGCGGGGGTTACCCCACAACACCAGGACACGGACATCGTGGGACAGCTTCAGTGTTGGTGTGAAACTGTTTCAGAAGGACAACGAACAGCTCAAAGTGAAAGTGGATCTCCTCACCAACAAGTGTCACCTCCTCGAGAAACAATGCGAAAACCTCTTTCAGTGGAAGGACCTGTTTTTAGAAGTGTCACAAAAAAATGGACAGTCAAATGGACAAAGTTGAAGCATTTTCCCGCCGAAACAACTTACGGTTTTTCAATGTGTATGAAGGCCCGAGCGAGACCACTTCCCAGTGCACCCGAAAAGTAGTGCAGTTATTGAAACCGCTTTTTTTCCTTCGAAACAATGGACCACTGATGACATAGAGCGGGCACATCGTGTGGGACGAAGCAACGGCAACAAACAGTACCCTCGTCCCATCATTGCCTGCCTTTTCCGATGGCAGGACAAGCTGACCATCCTCCAAAGCCAGGACTGCAGGAAGGAGATGACAACTACACTGGGGATACGTGTTGCTTCGGACCTGACGAATCGCCCAAAGCCAGATTGTCAAAGAGGAAAGAAGCGCTGGCAGACATGCCTACTTTTGGAAGGGCCGTCTGTTCTACGGCAAGAATAATCAACAGCACAATTCACAGAGACACACTCAGAAGGCAAATCATGTCAATGCTGCTCTGAGTGTACACACTAAGCCAGGCAATTCAAAGCGGCATATGGAACTAACGAACCAACGGATAAGCGTGGTGAGGCTCAACATGATTGGCTCAGTCTGATGTGGGTCAACATCATGCCTACACAGACGTCCCACGCTCACGACAGAAGCTGAAACCCAGACAACGCCAGTGAAGAACTCCCATGGACTGCTGACATGGATTCCTTCCCGTCACTTCCAAATCATCGACCATGGGACTCAGTGAACATCCCACAGACACAGGACAGGATTGGCAACCAACGGCATGAGGAGAGTGACCATCACCGCATTACTCCACAGCCAGTAAATGATCCAACGATACCGGTGGAATGCTCAGTCTTAGACAAAGGTGCTAAGACATCACACACATTACCATCAGGTAACACCCAAAAGCCTCAGCGAACTCCTCGTCCTAGAGAGAGTATGGTCATCGACAAGTGGGGGGCAAGACTGTTGTCTTCACCTGAACATGTGGAGGCAAGTCAGGATACCAAGTCCTACTCTGAGAACGTTGCTTTCTGCCCACAATCGACATCTGAACATCCGCCGGAACCTGAACACGACCCAGGGGCAACCTACCAGATGGCTTCTGATGCTACAGCCGTCTCCTCCGGGCAGAGTTCATTTAGCAGGGACAAGTCTGAAGCGGTGGCGTGCGATGTACCATGCACCAGTACCCCTTGCCCTGCCAGGCACGCACCGTCTGGGGATCTTGTTGCAGAGTCTGTGTCCCGGTCAACACCCTCTCCACCTCCTTCACGTGTCACCCCCACCTCTCCAGAAACCAACGCAGACAACAGCGAGACCCTGGTTAAACAGCTGACTGACCCATGGACTGACGTTGATGTCATGGAGAGTCAGTCCTCGGTAAACCTGGCTGTTAAATCTGAAGAGACCAACTGTATTAGTTCAGCTTGCATGGTGTAGTGAGGTCAGATCAACAAAACTGTTCCATGGAATCTGAAACACCCAAATCACATGTCAGACTGACACGAAGTAAAGCAAAATCCAGACAACAGCAGGTTACAGAATGTTTCCCTCGTGTTGGAACTGGTTCTTCGCGGACTGATGTCAATGTAGAATCCAATACCTAGGGACTTGGCCCTGCCCGTGTCATGACAACTGGGTTGATTTGTGTCCCCAACAATGTTAAAACCTTAAATGGCCGATCCATTGCTTTTTTCTCTCGTATAATATCGAAGGCTTACGCACTGTTTACCAACCTGATGTAAGATTACTTTTTTCAAAATATGATGTCGTTCTTCTCACAGAAACATTCGCAGCTGATTTTCCAACGCATGTCTTTCCATCTTTTGATGTTTTTGTGTCACCTGGACTGAAATTGTCAGATTGTGCGCGGTCTCGCTTGTCTGGTGGCGTTGCCCTTATGGTTAAAAAAACATATTCTAACCTTATTACACGTATTCCAATAGAATCTGATAACTGCATTGTCTTGAAACTTTCTAAAGAATTCACAGGCTTACATAGTGATATTATACTTATAGGCATGTACATTCCCCCATGTCATAGTCCTTATTACAGAGAAATAGACATTGATAATGGTATTTATTTGCTTGAAAACTGTATCCTTGATATTTATGAACAGCATGGTGAACTCCTCTCATTCTTACAGGCGATTTTAATGCAAGGACTGGCAACTGTAACTGCAAAGAGTTCTCCCTTCCTGACACCGATTTGTGGATAGATGATGATACAAACCTGGATGGTCAGTTTTTGAGAAAGTCTAAAGATGAAATAACTAATGATTTTGGCCGTTACCTACTTAAATTATGTGAGCAGTTTTCGTTGTTGATTTTGAATGGCCTTTTCATCTTAGATAAATGTGGTGATTATACATATATATCTCATATAATGGATCTAGCGTTATTGATTACTTTTTGATGTCAAGATGCATTTTTGAGCATGCTCGAATCTTGCAAGTTCTACATGTAACAGATTCTAAACATTTACCTTTAGAACTACTATTTAGTTCTGGAAAAGATTCAGCCCACGTTCATAAAAGACCAGTAAAGGCTTTGTTAGAAAAGTTTGTATGGAACCATGAAAAATTAAATGAGTACCATCAAGTATTTACGTGTTCGGAAATTGTAGCTATTTTTGACCAAGCTACAGGATTAATCGAAGAGAATGCAAGTTTAGCTTTGAGCAAATTCTACGAAGGCTTGGCTCTGGCAGGGCAGTGTATGAGAAAAAAGATTGTAGTAGGCCGAACGAAAAACAATCCATGGTTCGATGTCCAATGTAAAGAAAAGAAATCAGATTTGCAACGTTCCCTAAAGAAACTTTTCTAACTGTAAAGATAAAAAAACAATCAGAAGAACTTCGATGTATCTATATTGAGAAACGAAGGGAATATAAATCTTTTCTAAATGACAAAAAAGCCGAAGATAAAATTCGTACACTAGATTTACTAGAGAGGAATAAACATGATCCAAAGAAATTTTGGGGAACTGTTTAAAGCAAGAGTTTCTGTTCGAATGCCAGACACCTCTATAACCAAAGAGCAATGGTATGATCACTTTTACAAGGTTTTTAATGATGATTCAATGCAAGATAATAGATTATGTCCGGATATCTGTTATGAAAATGCGTTTTTTGATTATCAACAACTATCGGACGAGGTTGATATAGACAGCTCCCTTTTGGACTCTGAAATAACAGAATCAGAGGGTGTTGTTTGCTATCAAAGCTTTGAAGAACGGAAAAGCTTCCGGAACAGACGGTTTTAGTGGGGAATTTTACAGATATGCTCCCTTTAATTATTTCATTCATGACTAAATTTTTCAATAAATTGTTTGATTCGGGAACCTTTCCACTGGTCTGGTCTGGTCGGAATCCAATACAGCCATTACATATAAAAAAGGTGATGTAAAATTCACCAGACAATATATAGGGGTATTCATATTGAACGTTTGGTGGCAAACTGTACACTTTTATTCTCAATAAACGTTTTGACACAGTGGGTAGAAGACAATGTCATATTAAATGAGTCACAAGCGGGATTCAGAAAGAAGTACAGCACAGTTGATCAAATATTTACTTTAGTTACACTAGTACAAAAACAGCTGTCTTCTGGAAAGAAACTTTATGCAGCGTTTATTGATTTTTAAAAAAAAGCTTTTGATTTAGTAAACCGAAATCATTTATGGTCAATACTTCGCAAAAATGGTATTCAAGTAAAATGTATCGAGCTATTAGGAGTATGTATCACGTTGTTAAAGTTAGAGTTCGATCAAACATTAGCGTTACAGATGCCTTTATGTGTCCTCGCGGATTAAAACAGGGAGACAAACTGCAGCCCTATTCTTTTTCTTTGTTTATAAATGAGCTTGCCAATGACATCGTTTCATCTGGTAAACATGGAATAAGCTTATCACCCGATTTAACACAAATTCTTATCTTATTATTTGCTGATGACGTTGTTCTTCTTTCCCACTCTGTAGTAGGTCTTCAACACCAATTAAACATATTATGTGACACTGCTAACAGACTTCAGCTAACTGTCAATAATGAAAAATCTAAAATAGTAATATTCAGAAATGGGGGTTACATTGCAGCTCAGCTCGAGAAAAATGGTTTTATAATGGTGCTCAGTTAGATGTTGTGTGAATGAATACAAATACCTTGGAGTTATTTTATCTACAGGATTAACTTTTTCATACTCCTTGGAGGAAATGGCTCTGAAAGCTAAGAGATGTGTTTTCAGTATCTTAAAATTTCTATGGTCACTTGGGGAAAATAATCTAAAACTTTTCTTCAAAATTTTTGATTGCCAGATTCAGCCTATTTTAACATACGGGGCCGAAGTTTGGGGTCTGACAGCTGACCATACTGTTATTGAACGAGTCCATCTCTTAGCCATTAAACGCCTATTAAATGTTAGTGTACAGACTCCAAATGCTCTTGTTTATTGCGAAACTGGCAGATATCCACTGTACATTCAGACATTTACTAAATGTGTGAAATACTGGTTAAAACTTACTCGAATGGAAGAAAGTCGGATCCCCCGAAAAGCTTATAAATGCTATATGTCTTGTTTTGTAATAATAAAAAGAATTGGGTAAGTAGCTTATGCTATACTTTGTACAGATACGGCTTTGGTTATGTGTGGGAAAACCAGGGCGTCGAAGATATTAAATCCTTTGTGTCAGTCTTTAAACAGAGACTATTTGATTGTCATCTACAAGATCTAGATTCTTCAATCATGTCAAAAGAAAGATTCAAGCTGTATTCTTCTTTTAGACAGTTATGTGATGTTCCAAAATATTTATATGTTATCAAAAATCCTATCTATTCAGAAAGCACTTGACAAGATTCAGACTAGGTGTTTCACAGCTGAAACCTCACCGCTTTAGATATTCCCAAAGATCAGAAAATAATAACTGTCCTTTTTGCCCAAATACAGAAGAATCAGAATTACTTTCTATTGGTCTGCTCTCAATATAAAAGATATACGTGAAATGTACATCCCTCCTAAATATCATTACCACCCAAATGCGTTTAAATTAACCCTGTTGCTCTCTGACACGAGAATGTGTAAACCCCTCGCCTTGTATTTATCAAAGGCATTTACCTTCAGAAAATCATACCTATAGGATGTCTGAGATGTTTGTCTATGTGTTATGTTTGACATTTTGATTATTATGAACGCATGAGTTATATTCCTTCCCCCTAGCCCCCCCACCCCCGCCCACCTGTGTCTCCTATATCCTCCTCCCTCCCACACCCAATCCATCCCTACAACCCTTCTATGACTGTGCTTGACAGATGTCTAATTCACACTTGAATGTTCTTTTTTTTTTTTTTTTTTTTTTTTTTTTTTTTTCCTGTATGTCCCGACTTTCTCTCGCTGATTGTGCTGATTATCCTTGTTGTTCTTATGACATGCAGCATTTTCATGTGACTTCCTTTTGTGAATGCGTGCGCGCGCGCGCGCGCGCGCGCACACACACACACACACACACACACACACACACACACACACACACACACACACACACACACACACACGCACATACAGAGAGAGAGAGAGAGAGAGAGATTGAGAGGGAGACACACACACACACACACACACACACACACACACACACACACACACACACACACACAGAGTCACGAACACACACACACACAACACACACACACACACACACACACACACACACACACACACCACACACATGTGAACGAGTGAGAGAGAGAGAGAGAGAGGGAGAGAGAGAGAAAGAGAGAGAGAGAGAGGGGGAGTTTTTAAAGAAACTTTGAAGAAGGATGGAGTGTGACCATGAGATCGATCTCCCAGGCTTACCGGGGATCTGTAGCACCGATCAGGATCACAGGATCGCTGCCAAATCTCTCAGCACAATCGTTGAAAACCAACTGAACCATCCAGGCGGTAAGACGGAATACTACCAGAGGAAGAAGCCATCGAATTCTGGTGAGGGACTGTAGTATGGATCCAAATCAAAAGTAGATAGAGATACGACTGGTTCGACCTTATGAAAATGTTAATTTTTCCCGTGTACCTTTCTCGCATCACGTGTGTTAAACTAAACCATCGCCTAGATCTGTTGATTTTGTCGCACGAAAGCAACGACTTTCATATTGCTGCAAAGACTATGGTGCATTGTGATACATGCTCTCGTGTTCCCTGAAAATTGCGCGAAGACCTGCTAGTAGTCAGAGACTATTTTCCCCATTCATGGCGTGCTGGGGTTAAAAAGTAAATATTTAGGAAAGAAGTCCGTGTTCTGACTAGTTCGTCGTCTTTACAGATAAAATATATATTGCTAATTTTACAAATTGAATCTATCGTGGCTTTGCGTGACTTCATTCAAGCTCTGGATGTTAGTTGTCTTAGCGGTAAAGAGAGTAACCTGCGATCAGATCATGCGGATTTTCAATGGGAAGTGGATGAAAGCGAGACTGGTTTCTACACGTTTTTCTTTCTGTTACCTCTCTTATGTCTTCTTGTTGTTGTTGCTGTTGCTGTTGCTGTTGCTGTTGCTTGTCTCTGTCTGCTTGTCTGCCTGTCTGTCTGTCTGTCTGTCCGTCTGTCTGTAGGTCCGTCTGTCTGTCTGTCTGTCTGTCTGTCTGTCTGTCTGTCTCTCTCTGTCTCTGTCTCTCTCTCTCTCTCTCTCTCTCTCTCTCTCTCTCTCTCCTCTCTCTCTCTCTCTCTCTCTCTCTCTGTGGAACGGATACGTATTTCTCCTACAGACACAAATTTTTGGGGTCGATTCTGTCAGTGTTGTCACGTGCTCGAACTTGGACCAACCTCTTTGAAATATCGGGCTATAAAGGGGACGATGACGGAGATGCTGGACCCTGAATATTGATGTCCCACTGGATTTATTCCGATCCATATCACTAACGTTCTTTCTTCGTTCGGCAGGTTCTTTTTCTTTTTCTTTTTTTTTTTATTTTTTTTCTATATTTCTGTCTTTCCTTTGTTTATATAGGTCGTTTCAAATTTTTCTTCGTTTATTTCTTTTTCTTTCCATTCTCTCTGCCTTTGTCTCTGTCTTTTTGTCTGTCTGTCTGTCTGTCTGTCTGCCTGTCCCTGTCTGTCTGTCTGTCTGTCTGTCTGTCTCTCTCTCTCTCTCTCTCTCTCTCTCTCTCTCTCTCTCTCTCTCTCTCTCTCTCTCTCAGTTTGTCTGTTTTCTTGTATCTTTCTCCTTTCTCCGTTTTCTCCATTTATTCTACGTCAACATGCCTTTCAGTAATTTTCAACTTTCATGTGTCTTGATGCTAATCCCTTTTTTTCTATTGTTTGTTTGTTGTTGGTTTCATTGTTATCGAATAATCATACTTCCATTCAGGTTTCTCAGGTCATATTCAGGATCACACACACACACACACACACACACACGCACGCACGCACGCACGCACGCACGCACGCACGCACGCACGCACGCACGCACGCACGCACGCACGCACGCACGCACGCACACACACACACACACACACACACACACACACGCGTTATCTATCGATTCACCTATATACATCTATATGCATATGCTGGTCCACTGAGCCGAAAACGACAGCTGTTTCGCTTTCGTCGGAGAAAACCGACAAAAGATCTTTGAAGCTTTACCTTTAGATGGTGTAAAATGCACCTGAAATATTGTTTGAGTACTGAACTATTGTACAAAGACTTTTTTACAACGTTCAATACTATAAATTCTTCTAAAAGTATGGTTCAGTGTAGGTCGATTGCACCATGACTTCTAAACGACGTAAAATGGAAACGCTGAAATTCGATAAGTTGGTTTCTTAAAAAAAGATTTTGATATATGCTACATTGAAGTACCCTGAATTACATTTTTCATAATCAAAATAGCTAGACGAAGAGGTAGATAATATTTACAGTGTATACGAACTCCTGTTGTCCGACTAGAGGGCGTTTGACCTCAAACCAAGAGTTTAAAGACAGTCTCTAAACCTCTGGTAAAAGGGATGGATGACATAAACTGGCAATAAACTCGTTTAAATCTGTATAAACCTTCAACGAACTGCTTGGATGTTTTCGAGTTTTAGACAT
>JADBJO010007215.1:110000-111783 GCA_016801955.1 Conus betulinus
ACATGCTAAACCCCAACTTCTTCACGCTGTCTAGCGCTTGCTCCTGAGACAGGAAAAAGAGGCTCGGATCATCTTATCATACCCCCCACATCCGCATGCGTTTATCAGGTACAGCGCGCGCGCTAGTAGATCTCCCCTCTCGCCCTTAAGAACAGTCATCGATCAGACTGTCGCCGCTCGAGATCGTGGCCGAGGTCCTTAGAGCCCTACCCCACCCCCTCTAGCGATGCTATAGAACGAGCTAGCCTAGTCGAGACGCTTATCTAGAGAACTGCTCGCCTGTCCGCGCGAGATCCCATCAGATCCCATCCTCTAGAATTTTGGTGTTGGTTTTTTTTGGGGGGTGTGGGTGTGGAGGGGGGGGTGGGGGGGGGGGGAGACGACATAACAGACTATATACATAGAGAGATAGACAGAGACGGAAACAGACAAGAGAGATAAAAGAAATCTTTGTTTGCCAAGGCAGCTTCATCAGCGATGTATGAGTGTGATAACAACCCGGACCATTAAGAAGACGCCGGGAGTCCCTGAATGTCTCCGATTTCAGCCCACGGGACATCTTTCCCCCCCTTCGCCTCATCCTGGGAGCCGGGAGGCCGTTGCTCTCGCAGAGCATCCATGCGGGGTGCCAGCGCTTCAAAGCTGGCCCTTCGTCTCCTTCAAGACATCAGATTAGGAATGTGTGTTGATAAACCGTAACATTACCCGTAACGATTTCACATGAGAGGCCAGATAGGAAAATGGGGATTTTGAATTATACCGAACCAGCTGTGTTTGTTTGTTTGTTTGTTTTTAACTCTTAAAAAAAAAACGTCTTGTGATAGTGTAGTTTTAGTGTACGTTTTGGCGGATGTACTCATTCAAACTTTTAAAGATGTGTTGGATTTCCGCCTGCAGATCGCCTCCCACGTTGCTGCTTGCTGCTAAACTGTTGATATAAGGTGTGCAGTGCTGAAGAAAAAACCGGGCTGGTGAGTTCTCTGATGAATTGCACACTATCTACCTGTTTACAAGGATACTGTGTCGGAACTGGGTCACCAACTAGCTGGGCTCCACGAAAAACCACTTCTCGACAAACAAACAAAAAAAAAACGACACACGTAACGACCAGAATAGGCATGATTGGCCACGTCATTTCGTCACAACACCCTCGGCAAAACCATCCTACAAAGGTCCCGTTTGAAATGGAGGGCGCAGACGAGGACGGCAGAGGAGAGGAAAGAGTGGTCCGAAAAAATTAAAGTACTTGGACCCAAAATGCCCATGCCCAGATTTCCTCCCCGCGACAAGCCACCAACAGAAGGATGGAGGGGAAAGGAAAGGTCTGGTGTTTTGGTCTACAATACCACAGAGTGGCCCCGAGCACCCGGAAGACAAAACTTACCAAGCTGTGGGCAATTAAAACGGGAGACAAGCATCCCAACAGCACGTTTCAAGCCAGCTACAGTGTAGTGTTGACAAACCTTCATGATTGCTGTCTATTTTAAACAGCACCCCGAAAAGAACGTGTAACCTAAAAGACGCATGTTTTTTCGGGGCGAATGCCAGTTAACAATCCAGCTTCGTTAGATAATCGAACAACGGATACACGGAGACAGACTGGCAGGCATGCAGGCAGGCAACACACACAACACACACACTCACACACACACAACACCACACCACACACACACCCACGCACGCCGCACTACACTCGCTCTTCACGCGCGCTCGCATCACACTCCACCAATACACACACACACACCCAAACACACGCCCACCACAGCACACCACACACACACAC
>JADBJO010007216.1:0-5000 GCA_016801955.1 Conus betulinus
CTCGCCATTGTTTCCCCCTCTCTACAGCTAACTGCTCCTTGTCGAGCTGTTCCCTCACCTATCCCTTCGTATTCAATTCATCTCTCTCTCTCACCTGACCTCATCATCTGATCTTCACGTCACCTGACCTTCTCTTTATTTGACCTCCTCCTCACTTGACACCCGTGTTTATATGATCCCTCCTTCCCTGACCTATTCCTTCCCCTGACCCTCTCTTTATCTGACCCCTCCTTATCTGACCCCCCTCCTTACCTCACATCCCTCTTTACCTCACCCCTCATTTACCTCACCCTTCCTAGCTCAGCCCTCTTTACATTCACCCTTCCTTACCTCACCAACTCCATACCTCACGCCCTCCTTACCTCACCCCTCCTTACCTCACCCCCTCCTTACCTCACCCCTCCTTACCTCACCCACCTTCCTTGCCTCACCCCCTCCTTACCTCACCCCCCTCCTTACCTCACCCCTCCTTACCTCACCCCCCTCCTTACCTCACCCCTCCTTACTTTACCCCTCCTTACCTCACCCTTCCTTACCTCCTCACCCCCCTCCTTACCTCACCCCCTCCTTACCTCCACTCCTCTTACCTCACCCTTCCTTACCTCAACCCCTCCTTACCTCACTCCTCCTTACCTCACCCCCTCCTTACCTCACCCCCTCCTTACCTCACCCCCTCCTTACCTCACCCCTCCTTACCTCACCCCCTTCTTACCTCATTCCTCCTTACTTCACCCCCCTCCTTACCTCACCCCCTCCTTACCTCACCCCTCCTTACCTCACCCCCCTCCTTACCTCACCCCTCCTTACCTCACCAACTCCTTACCTCACCCCCTCCTTACCTCACCCCTCCTTTCCCACCCCCCCTTACCTCACCCCTCCTTACCTCACCCCTTCATTACCTCACCCTCCTTACATGACTCCCTCCTTACCTCACCCCTCCTTGTCTCACCCTTCGTACCTCACTCCTCCTTAGCTCAACCCCTTCCTTACTTGAACACCCTCCTGTACCTCCCCTTTCTTTACCTCATCCCTCCTTACCTCCTCTCCTTACGTCATCCCTCCTTACCTGACCCCTCCTTACTTGAACCCCTCCTTATCTGACCCCCTCCTTCCCTACCCTTCCTTACCTCAACCCTCCTTACCTCACCCTCCTTACCTCAACCTCACCCCTTCCTTACCTCACCCCTCCTTACCTCACCCCCTTCTTACCTCACTCCTCCTTACTTACTTCAACCCCCTCCTACCCTCACCCCCTCCTTACTACCTCACCCCTCCTTACCTCACCCCCTCCTTACCTCACCCCTCCTTACCTCACCAACTCCTTACCTCACCCCCCTCCTTACCTCACCCCTCCGCCTTCCTCACCCCTCCTTACCTCACCCCTCCTTCCCTCACCCCTTCATTACCTCACCCTCCTTACATGGACTCCTCCTTACCTCACCCCTCCTTTCCTCACCCCTCCTTACCTCACCCCTCCTTACCTCACCCCTTCATTACCTCACCCTCCTTACATGACTCCTCCTTACCTCACCCCTCCTTTCCTCACCCCTCCTTCCTTACCTCACCCCTCCTTACCTCACCCCTTTCTTACCTCACTCCTTCTTAGCTCAACCCCTTCATTACCTCACCCTCCTTACATGACTCCTCCTTACCTCACCCCTCCTTTCCTCACCCCTCCTTACCCTCACCCCTCCTTACCTCACCCCTTCTTTACCTCACTCCTCCTTACCTCACCCCTTCATTACCCTCACCCTCCTTACATGACTCCTCCTTACCTCACCCCTCCTTACCTCACCCCTCCTTACCTCACTCCTCCTTTCCTCACCCCTCCTTACCTCACCCCTCCTTACCTCACCCCTTCATTACCTCACCCTCCTTACATGACTCCTCCTTACCTCACACCCCTCCTTGCCTCACCCCTCTTACCTCACTCCTCCTTAGCTCACCCCTTCCTTACTTGAACACCCTCCGTTACCTCCCCTTTCTTTACCTCATCCCTCCTTACCCTCCCCCTTCCTTACCTTACCCTCTCCTTACGTCATCCCTCCTTCCTGACCCCTCCTTACTTGAACCCCTCCTTATCTGACCCCCTTCCTTCCCTACCCTTCCTTACCTCACCCCTCCTTACCTCACCCCTCCTTACCTCACCCCTTCCTTACCTCATCCGCTCCTTACCTCACCCCCGCTTTACCTCACCCTTCTTACCTCACCCCTCCTTGCCTCACCCTTCCTTATCTCACCCCTCCTTACCTGAACCCTTCTTACCTCACCCCTTCCTTAACTCACCTCTCCTTATCTTAACATCCTTACCTTTGCCACTCTCTATCTGTTGTCTTTCTTTTTCACCTGCAACCCCTCTCGCCATCTGACCCCATCACTTCCTATTCTGTCTCCAGCTGACCCTCCATTCATTTGACCTTTTTTTTTTCCTCTGACGCCCTTCACCTCTGACCTTCTGCTCACCTCAGCCTCTTCCGATTTGATCCCCCACCAACCCCTCCTTCCGGGCCTTCCTCACCTGCCCACAGGTACCAACACACAGGTCCTCCAGTCGTGGTTGTGGACGCCGTCAATGGTGAGGGTGGCCTTCACACCTCCTCCCCTGTCAGGGTCCATGGCGAAGAGCCGGTTGGTGTCGCCGTGGTCGTTCAGACCGTACAGAATGCCCGGATGTAGAACGGCTGGCCGCTAGTCCGGAATTCTCGTCCAGCTCAGGGGAGGTTACTTGTCCCAGGACATGGACACTGCCAAACTGCACTGGGGGACACGACAAGGCACCGTTCTGTTATTGGACGGGAGGGGAAGGACAGGATGGGTGGAAGAGGCTGGAGAAAGGTGGGGGCGGGGGACTGGGATGGAGGATAAAGACTCGACACTTTTTTTTTTGGGTCATTGTAGATTTTAGGGTGAAAAATAAGTCGTTTAGTATATTTAAGAAAGAAACAAAGACTCGCACACAACATGCAATCTTTTTTTTCTGTGATTGTCAAGATAAGTGTCTTTGTCAGGATATTCTCAGCTTCGTTCTGGCGTTCTCTTGGTTTCCAACTTGCTTTCTACTAGCGCAATGTCTTGTACTTTACTGTTTTACCGTAGAACGTCATGGTCACACACTTTATCTGTGCGAAATGATTCTTTTTCCCAACAGAGAGCGTTTCGCCATATTTTTTTGGTGGGGGTGTGTGTGTTTGTGTGTGTGGTGTGTGTGTGTGGTGTGTGTGTGTGTGTGTGTGTTGTGTGTGTGTGTGTCTGCCTGTCTGTCAGCCTGTCTGTCTGTGTGTGAGTGTGTGTGTGTGTTGTGTGTGTGTGTGTGTGTGTGTGTGGGTGTGAACACATTATCTCTCTCTCTCTCTCGCTGTCTCTCTCTCTCTCTCTCCTCTCTCTCTCCTCCTCTCTCTCTCGTTTATACGTATTTGGGAATATTTATCTCCACTCGTCTGAGTTTCACTGCTACTTGTAAAGTTATTGCCTGTGCGAGCGAAAAACGCATTGTTTAGGTGTATAATTCATAAGCTACTTGCTCTAATTAATAGCAATTCCTTTGAACTGTTTATAACACTTTTTGATACGCGAGTTCAGCCAGTATTGCTAATACGGATCAGAAATATTGGGGTCCGAGACAAAGCTGCTGTTCATAGTGAGTCCATTAATTTCTTTGCTCTTAACAAATATTTAGGTGTAGATACGTTGTACTCCCAATGATCTAGCATATGTTTAAAACAACAGATTTCCCACGCGTGTGAACTCTGCGATGAACTGCTTTCGATACTGGTTTGAGCTATCACATATGGATGAACATGGATTACCTTTTATAGCATACAAAATGTTGTATGATTCATATGCTAAGTGAAAGAATAACTGGGTATCAAATGTATGTGTTTGCTTACTTAGCAATGGTTATGGTGATGTGTGGTTAAATCAAGGTGTGGAAATAAAGATAACTTTAAAGTAATGTTTCGTCAGCGTTTGATTGACTGTAAACGCAAAACTGGAATAATCACATTTACACTAGTAAAAGATTTAATCTCTTTAGAACTTTTGTAATACCCATGATGTAAAGCAACATTTGTAAGTAGTATGACCGAAAACTGAAATCTATAATGAGTACGTTTAGACTGGGTATGTGTGATTTGAATGTACATCGTTTTAGATATGAATCCGGTGATGATTGCGATCTGATGTGTCGTTATGCCAGATGTTCGTGCAAGATGAGATATACTTTCGTTCTTTATTGTCAAAATCTGAAAGAAATTAGAGAACCTTGTTTATTTAAACTACGTTTACTGATGGCATGCACTAAACCTGAAGTTATACGCAACTTCTGGCTGTTTTTTGTATAAGGGTTTTAAGTATAGAGAGATAGCTTTCTTCCTAGTGCTGCTTGGTGTGCCTGCCATAGCCGCAGTTAAAGTGATTCTTTTGTATGGTATGATGAAGAGTAACATCTATACATTTTACCCCTGCAGGAGGGCCTGAGGCCTATATCAATAAACATTCATTCTTTCTCTCTATCTGTTTCTCTTTCGATCATGCGCCCCGCGTGCGCGCGTGTGTGCATGTGTATGTGCATGCGCGCGTGCGCGCGAGTGTGTGTGTATGTGTGTGTGTGTGTGTGTGTGTGTGTGGTGTGTGTTGTGTGTGTGTGTGTGTGTGTGTGTGAACGTGTGTGTAATAGAGAGAGAGAGAGAGAGAGAGAGAGAGAGAGAGAGGAGAGAGAGAGAGAGAGAACAGAGGGCAGCATCAGACCTACAGAAGTATTCAGCGTCAGGACGTCAGGTCAGTTGAAAAGGATGTCACGAGGTCAGGTGAGCAGAGGTCAGATGAGGAGATCAGGAGTGGGTCAGTTGAAAAGGAGGTCACACACACACACACACACGCACGCACGCACGCACGCACACACACGCTCACGCACGCACGCACGCACACACACACACACACACACACACACACACACAAGTACATACTCATACACACACACACTCGCGCGCGCGCGCGCGCGC
>JADBJO010007216.1:15000-22500 GCA_016801955.1 Conus betulinus
CCAGATAATTTCCGAGGCGTTGCACTGACAAGTGTTTTTTAAGCAAAATTTATACACATATTCTTAATAAAGGATTAAGTGCATGGGCAGAAAGAGAGGAGAAAATGATAGAACAAGCTGGATTTCGATCTGTATACAGCACAATAGATAGAACAAGCTGGATTTCGATCTGTATACAGCACATTAGACCACATATTAACATTGTATGCCTTAGTCCAGAAATACCTGTTAAAAAAGATAAAATTGTATGTTGCCTGTGTTGATTTCCAGAAAGCTTTTGATTCTGTGAACAGAAATGCCTTGTGGAAATGTTTTAAAGAAAAGTGGTGTAAATGGGAAGTTGTGTGCGGCTGTGCTAGGAATGTATGATTCTGTCATTGTATGTTTTTAGTGAAAAAGGCATTTATTCTGATTATTTCAACGATCCACGTGGTGTAAAACACGGTTGTCTGCTCAGTCCCTAGTTATTTCCTTTTTTTATATTAACGAGCTTGCAGTAGATATTTCAGAGAATGGGAAACATGTGATTCAAATGTTACCAGGGCCTACTGAGCTATTTTTAATGTTGTTTGCTGATGATGTTTTTCTCCTTGTGGATACATCTGTTGGTTTGCAAAATCAGTTGGATGCTTTGAAAAGGTATCTGACATTAAATTTAATTAAAAACTAATATCATGGTTTTTAGAAATGGTGGGCATTTAGCACAACGTGAAAGATGGTCCAACAGCAGATCAGAAGTTAAAGTGGCGAACAGTAATAAATATCTAGGGATATTTTTCACTACGAAATTAAGCTGAAATATATGCTGCTTGCAAATGCGTGGGAAAGGAAAGAGGGCGGTCTTTGAGATTTTAAGAACAGGACTCCCGGCTGGAGGTCGTGGGTTCGAATCCCATCAGAAGTCATGTGGGTTTTTCTGCCCCGACCGGCTCCTACCCAGAGTTGAGTTTGCTGCGGACTCAGTTGGGAAGACTGGGACCACACAGTCGAGTTTTCATCCACTTATGGATGCGTTTCTGAGAGTGTTGCTCAAATTTCCTGACCAACACTGCAGGTGCCTGTATCTCTCGGGCCTGGCTGATATTGGGGATATATATGAGTACAACCCTGTCATGTAGTCTCAGACCGAAATGGAAATCCGTAGCATCATCTTAATCATCCTCATTCTCATCGATCAGCATTAAAAAAAAAAGTCTCAAATTCTGTGGCCCTTCAAGCCCTGCTCTCATGGTGACCTCAATTTCGATGTCCCTTCCACGTCTGTGGCCTTGGTTTGGTTCCGTCGGGTCACCGGTATTGGCGAGTCCATGGGGGCTGTCGTTTGACGGACGTGGTGGCGCCCTCCGGAGGGAGAGCTCACTCACGCCGGCTCCGCGACTAAGCAATTATTGTCGTCAGTAGGGGCTTAGTAGGTGGTGTCCTGCGTATGTTTGATCAGAACAGGCGCCACTGAACACCACTGAAGTGACTCGGCGGCAGTGCAGTGTCTCCTCCGGTGGGTTGCCTCTTGACGACTTGACATTGACTGCTCCCTGTGGATTGCCGGTGCCGGGGGCTGCGGCGGGGCCGACCGGGCTGTGGCGGGGCCGACCCGGCTGTGGCTGTGGGAAAAAAAAAAAAAAAAAGTTGAATGAGGGGCAGTGGGAGAGAGGGTGAGTAGTGTTCGAGGAAGAGCACGAGGAAAGAGGGTAGAGTGAAGCGAGGAGGAGGAAAAGGGGTTGTGTGTGTGTGCGTATTGGCGTGTGTATGTGTGTGTGTGTGTGTGTGTGTGTGCCTGCGCGCAGTTTTTTTTTTTTTTTTTTTCATGTGGGGGGGGGGGGGGGGGGGGGGGGGGCGAGCCCTGCAGCTCCTAGCTGCGTCTGGCTAGGGGTTTTTTTCTCGGGGTTCTCCCGTTTTTCCCCTCTCACCCCTTGGTGCTTGGGTAGGGCAACCTACCCTAGGGTCAGACTTGGGTCTGGTGCTTTAGGCGGCTGACCCCCTTCTTCCCCCCCCCCCCCCCCCCCCCCCCCCCCCCCCCCCCCCCCCCCTTGTCATTTACGATGCTTTTTGGTGCATATTGTATTTCATTTATTGTGTTCTCTCTTGTTCATTTCTTTCATATGCAACACATCCATTACACACAATCACCCCCCCCCCCCCCCCCCCCTCACTCTCCTTTCCCTCCCTGTCCTCTTCTCTCTCTCTCTCTCCACTCTTCCTCTACTTCATTCTCTCTCTCTCTCTCTCTCTCTCTCTCTCTCTCTCTCTCTCTCTCTCTCTCTTCCCCTCTCTCTCTCTCTCTCTCTCTCTCTCTCCCCTTTTCCTCCTCCTCGCTTCACTCTACCCTCTTTTCTCGAGCTCTTTCTCGAACACTACTCACCCTCTCTCCCACTGCCCCTCTTTCAACTTCATTCACCACTTTGGCTTCACAAGGGGAGTATTGTGCATGTTAATGTCTGTACTGTTTTCATTGTTTTGTCGCTGAGGAAGGCTTAAAGATGAAGAGAGGTGATAGATATAATCAGCCTTCAAAAATGTCTAAATTTGCCATGGACAGGGAAACGTTTCGAAGCAACGGATCAACAAAACTGATGCCTGAGTGGCACCTAGAAAAGCCTGCAAAACACCCTAATCTTTTTTCTTTTCTATATCACCTGCAAAAGAAAAGTTACGAAACGTTTACATTATATTCGACAACGAATTTTGGCAGGACGTTATATAAAATTGTTTAGAAAGTAAGGCTACATTAGCTTTTGAAGACCTTAAAAGTAACAGTTTTCATAAAGACGTGTTGTTCAATAATCCATTGATAGCATGCAGAAACAAAACGTTATTTTTGCAATTTTAAAGAGAAAGGAATTGAACAGATTAGTGATATACTTTACCGGGACGAAAACAGATTATTGACTGTTCAATAAATGCAAAGTGCGATTGATCAAGACAAAGCGAATGCAGTCCATGAATATAACATTTTAGCTAATGCCATACCTACAGAATGGATTCACTGGATTCAAAGAGGAGAAAAGACGCAGGTACACTGTTGAGCGCCTTGCCAGAATATATAAAACATCTGTCATTCCTTGTGCTTTTCATTTTTGGCTGAGAACATTCGGAATAAAACGGAACGGATCAATATGGTAAAGGGCTATAGAGTTACCAAACAGACTAGACTGAATATAAAAAACAAATGCTCATTGTCTTGACCTAGTTGACTACATAACACAATTTCTTCATGAACACCCAGATTTTTTTTTTTACCTTTATTGAAGAAAATCAATTTAAAGATTACATAACACAATTTCTTCTATACATGTTTTTACCTTTATTGAACACCATCTATTCAAAGACGAAACCGTAATTAAAGATGCCAGTTACGGATTTGTTATTTGGCGTAGAAAGCTCTGAATACCTGAAAGGAAAGTGCACATACGTTAATCTCATTATATTATAGGAAAAATGTACATAAAGCATTTTCAAAAAAAACTATGGCATCCATGCCTTTACAATCTATTTCTGAAAGAGAATTCACACTTAAATCTTGTTCTTTAAATAAATGAATAATACAATCTATTTTTGAAAGAGATTTCACACTTAGATCTTGGTGTTTAAATAAATGAACAATACCATCCGTGATTATGTTGGAAAATGTTTAACAGAGGAATCCTCGCTCCATAAAAATAGGGTCAGATGGACACGTTAAGATGTAATTTCCAGACGGAAATATATTCTAAGTTACAAGTGAAAGCGGTTGTCCTTAAGGCCTGGTCCATTCCGTCTCTTTTAAATAGTATCCTGTATCTCTTGTATTTGTATGTCACGCACACACGCAAATATATACACGCAGTCCTTGGAATGAGACTATAAACTGAGGTTTCGATTGTGAACACACGCATAGCATCTTGCACACAGGTATGCCAACTTTCGGAAGAGAAGGTCAGTTTGGCCATTGGTATGTATGGATGACACATATACCTAGCATGCACCCTGCGTGAAAAATGGAAAAGTATGAAAGAAGTAAGGAAATTGAGTTAACGATATTGAACGATATTGACTGGATGACACGGGAAAACAACTTAGTAAAGCGCCAGCTGGCAGCTCTTCAGTTGGCACTACCCAGCTAGGTAGCCCATTGTGTAAACGAGTGTGGATTGTAAAGCGCTTAGAGCTAGGTCTCTAGCCGAGAATAGGCGCTATATAAGCATTCAAAATAACATATTGATAAGAAACACTCACACTCACACACACACACACACACACACACACACACACACACACTCCTCTCTCTCTCTCTCTCTCTCTCTCTCTCTCTCTCTCTCACACACACACACACACACACACACACACACACACACGCACGCACGCACGCACGCACGCACGCACGCACGCACGCACGCACGCACGCACGCACGCACACACACCACACACGCTACTCTTTAAAACACTCTTGGGCAGGCGAATGACCATCAATGGCACCGGACTATGCATGGAGTGAAAGAGTCCTTACAGAGAGGGAAATGAGTGAATGAGGGGAGGGAAGGGGGGACAGGAGGATGTAAGCCCCACTTTAAACGCAAGAGAAAAAAGAAGAAAATTCAATTGAAAAAAATACCTCGGATAATAGAAATGTATAAAAGCAAGTGAAAGGGAAGCGTTCTTTTGTGCATTTCTGTCACCGAAGGGTACAAGCTTTGAAGTAAAGTAACCTGTGCAGCATGTGCTTGCTTATTCAGAAAAAAAGAAATAGAGACCGTCCATTCGTTCTTCATTGTTTTGAATGTGATTTGCTCTGCCTGAAGAAGACCAGCAGGTCGAAACTCGTTGAAGTTTTATTGAGCTTCTTTGTCCCTTCCTTTGGCAGTCTAGTAATTCTGTTTTCCCTCATGATCCAAAAAATTTCCTGAGGAAGAGAGAAACGTTAGACATCAACATCTTGTCCCTCTTTCGCAGCAGATGCTAGGCCAAAGTCATGAACATCGTCTTTCCCCGTGAGGCAAAAGTCGGGGTGAAATTCGTGGGAACCACCGATGGCTCTGATGGTGAAGGTAGAAGGAAGGCTGACCGCTCATCGATCCAACAGGACGGCGTGGGACTATCTCGTGTAACTGGATGGGGCACGAGCTGCTAAAGTACAAAAACAATGGTTTCCTGTGTGGACTGTTACGCACATCGCTTTGACCCCGTTTCTGAAGACACTGATAAAGGGAAAGAGACTATGGAAGGGGTTGTGACTGCACCTGTGGTGGTGGAAATGGTGGGGTGGTGGTGGTGGAGGTGGCAGTGGCGAAACAGAGTAAACAGACCGAAGAAGACGGGAAGGGGCACTGCTCGTGACGTCTTGAAGGTAGATAAAGTAGATAAAGCACGCGAAGACTTGCAGTGGTCTTGTCTGGCACTGTGTCTACGCACACACACACACACATACACCATTCACACACAACAGACACAAACGGCTGGAGATGCTGGTGTACGTCGCTGTCCTTCTTCTTTTCAACACGGCGCATGGCGCCGGTGAGTATTATGGTGCCAGAACGAAAGAGAAGGATGAGATGTCAGATTACCCTTATCTATCTATCTGTCTATCTATCTGTTGCTGGCTCTCTCTCTCTCTCTCTCTCTCTCTCTCTCTCTAATCATCTATCTATCTATCTATCTATCTATCTATCTATCTATAATTATACGTTGTAGGAATGTACTTCTATATAGTATTACTTTTATATTATACAGTCACCTTGGAATCCAAATTCTTTAAATGAATGTATGTCATATATGAGAAAAATGGATAATGTGACAAAATTATTATTTATTTGCTGTGAATGTGTGCGACCACAAATTAATTTCTCAAATTGAGATAATAAAGTTGACTTGACTTGACTTGATTATCTATTATATATCTATATATCTATCTATCTATCTATCTATCTATCTATCTATCTATCTACCCCTGTACCTTTGTTTATCTGCCTGATTTCTCTCTCTCTCTCTCTCTCTCTCTCTCACACACACACACACACACACACACACACACACACACGCACGCACGCACGCACGCACGCACGCACGCACGCACGCACGCACGCACGCACGCACACACACACACACACACACACACACACACACACACTGCCTGTCTGTTCATCTATCAGCCTGTCTTCGGGTCTGTCTGTCTGTCCCTCTGTCTGTCTGTCTGCGTGTCTGTCTATCAGCCTGTCCGCCTGTTTGTGTGTCTGTCTGTCTGCATGTTTGTCTGCTTGCCTGTCTGTCTACATGTCTGTTTGTGTGTCTGTCTGCATGTTTGCGTGTCTGTTTGCGTGTCTGTGTGTATGTGCGTGTGTATGTGTGTGTGTGTGTCGTATGGTGTGTGCGTGTGTGTGTGTGGGTGTGGATGTGGGTGTGTCTGTGTGAAAGAGAGAGAGAGAGAGAGAGAGAGAGAGAGAGAGAGAGAGAGAGAGAGAGAGAGCGTTTGTATATTATTCGTTGCTGAAATGTGGTTTACTCCTCCTGCAGTCCAATTCGGCAAGGCGGTTCAGATGGGTCAGGTCTTGTCGCCGGAACTCACGGACAATTCCGGGACTGGGAGCCAGCCGTCTCCATCCGTACGTGGTGTACGGTCACAACGACGCTCATGACGCCAACGAGGTCTACGCCCTCAACGTGGAGACAGGGGAGGTTTGCCACGCTGACCATCCAGGGAGCCACCAACGTCGACTGGGAAGACCTCAGCGTCGGCGGACTATGAACATGGACCAAATGGAATATCCATGTGTCTGTGGAAAGCGTTTCGCTACCACCCGTGGCATGAAGATCCACAGAACAAAGATGGGATGTGTGGAGACTCATCTGAAATGAGCAGCAGCGCACTGCATCAGCAGATAAGACGTCGGAAGACCAAGGCCAGGATTTTAAACCACGTGCCAAGGACATCCACGCTGTTGGTTCGGATGAGGAATTTGCACAGGCCCTCGATGCCAGGCGCTGAAACTCAACCTGCCACGAGCAAACGAGACTGAAGATTGGGAGAAACTGGATGCAAAAATCGTCCAAAGACTCGATGCACTGATAGGGAAAAGCACCCTGGAACACAAACTAGCCACATATGGGGACATTGTGTATGCCACATGTAGAGACGCCTATGGAGCAAAACTACCCAAAGAGAAAACACCTCCAAAGAAATCCAGACGCCAAGAAGATGGACAAGATCAGGGTCCCAAAAGAAAAACCTCAAGAAGCAAATGAAGACCGCACTGCCAGCTGAAAAACAAGGCTTGGAAAAACTCTGGGAGACCTGAAAGCAAAACACAGTGCCCTCAGCAAAGCGGGAATCTGCGAGGAAGAGGAAGAGCAAAAAGAAGAAGACACAAGAGCGCTTCTTCAGAGACCCCTTCTTCAGTTTGCCAGAACTCTGTTTGAGCAGCCAAAATCTGGGACCCTAAGTGTGGACAAAGGAGTTCTTGAGCAGCATCTGAGGAAAAACATACTCTGACTCACAGAGCAAAGCACCACTCGACATTCAAGGTCTGGTGT
>JADBJO010007216.1:35000-40000 GCA_016801955.1 Conus betulinus
GTGCGTGTGTGTGTGTGTACACTAACCACCCCTTCCCGGCGTTCCTCTGGAAGTATGTCATCGAAAGGTGGCGAAAGCCGTTAATCTCAACTAAACGGTTCCAGCAGTGTTTCCAATGAGACCTTTCTCAGAAAATGACATCCATCACAGCCTTTGCTTTTTAACACTGATTAAAAAGAAACCTTATGAAAAATAACATTTGACCCAAATGTTGCAAAGATATCAAATTGTACCCTACCAAATAAATGTCATTTAATGTCATATCGACCAAGCACATAAGAGCATAGGTATATTATCTTACTGAAAATAAAACCGAGAGGTAGGCGACATGTACATATATTTTGTTATTCAGAGCTAATGTGTCACTTATTCTCTCTTGTTCATTTCATTTTACATTTTCCTTTTTGTCCAATCCTAACATACAGCTCCCGTTGAGGTAACGGGTAGCGATTCATCCATCGCTGGAATAAATCTTTTCTGCCGTAAGGAATGCGGGCAGAGGTGAGAGGGGGGGGGGGGGGCGGGGGGGGGGGGGGGGGGGGGGAGGGAGAACATTCAGACCTCGTGGGTGAGACTCTGATCTGTGTAATCGTTAGTGTCTGCCAGACGCAGGACTTGAAACTGATGATCTAAAAAAAAAAAATAGGCTGAGACAGGCTTTTGGAACTCCATTAACCAGTCAGTGCGAAAATTCGAATTTATGTTTTCTTGAAAAGATATTTAATTCTATGCAATGTATACTAGCATTAATAAAACACTATCTTGTTCAATATGTCACTGTCTTTGAAGAAAAACGAATAAAAATAACCATTCGTGCTGAGTCTGCAAGTAGTTATAAGTTTGTGGATTTTGTATGTGTCAAAGTGCATTGTTTTTTGTTTTTTTGTTTTTTTGTTTTGTTTTGTTTTGTTTTTTTTTTTTGCTTTTTGTGACTCCATTTTTGAAAAGAAAGTTTTGTGTTGTGTTGCTTATATTGAACCGGAGGGATCACCTTACTTAATAGAAATGTTTATAATGATTTACGAGGTACAATTTTGAATATTGGTATCAACAGCATCTGTCTGCTTGGGGACTTGAACTCAAGATCGGGACAGCTAAATGAATTGTCGGTCAATAATTTGTTTGCTGATTGCGTTCTTGATAGGGATAATAATTTTCCTGTTAGATCATCTGAAGATAGACAGACAAACAATATGGGACATGAATTAATAAGTGTTTGCAAAGCACGCCAGCTTATTATCATAAATGGTAGATCTGGTAAGATTATGGTAAAGGTAAACTGACTTGTAAAAAATGCATCTGTGGTGGATTACGCTGTAGTTTCTTATGATTTATTTGATAGTGTTATAGATTTTTAGTGTGGATGATTTATATGAGTTATTTGCAGATATTCATTGCCCTGTTACCATAAAGTTTGCAATTGCATCAAGAGGGAGAACAGAGAGAAAACAGCACCGATTTCGTATGCTAACGACGCCAATTTCATACTATGTAAGATGGAATAATGCTTTGAAAGCAATTTTTGTTGATGACTTAGATGTTTTTAAAAAAAATCACATCATTAGAGATTGAGCTAGATGACTTGCTTACAAATCCCAGATAATATAGCTGTAAACAATGTAAATAATATTGTTGGCAGAGTTAATTATATATTACTTGAAAGAGCAAATGCACTAAACATGCTAAAGAAGAGAAGGAAGGTGCCAAACCAACTAAAAAGAAAAAGAAGGATAAACCATGGTTTAATTAAATTTGTAAAGTTAAAAGATTAGAGGTAGGGGAGATGAGGAGAGGGGGGTGAGGGGAGGGGTGTGGAGCGAGAGAGGGGGAGAGACAGAGAGACAGGAAAGGGAGGGGGAGAGGGAAAGGATGAGGGAGAAGAAAAAAGTTGTGAAATAGAAATTCAAAATAAGTGATCACTGTGGGAATTGCACGCGCTCTGGTTGGAGCCCCACAAAAAAAAAAAAAAAAAAAGTAAAGTTAAAAGAAACCATTTTTTACCGTTGTAGGAGAAGATTTTGCTTGTGGAAATGATTTATTTTTAAACGTGGAACGGGTATGTGCAGCGAAATGATATAATAAAACAGTTTTTTAAAAAATGAGAAAATATAATCACGAATGGCAAAACAGCTACGCCAATTACAGTCTGAAGACCCAAAGCTTATTGGTCTATCATAAATGGACAGAAGAAAAAATCCAACCGTAATCAACCCAGTTGCCATGCTTTCTTTAAATTATTTAAAAATATGAATGTAGATGATGTAGAAGATGCTGACGAAGTTCTTGAAAATGTGCCTATTAATGACACCAGTTACGCCTTTTGGGATAATTTAATCATCGAAAATGAAGTAATACATTGCATTAAAAAGTTAAAGAAAAACAAAGCCAGTGGACTAGATAATATTGCAAATGAATTTCTGAAAAAATTCGGCGGTGAAAATGCTAATATTATATGTCAAATTGTTTAACCTTATATTAATTACTGGTAAAGTACCAACTGAGTGGGCGCTTGTGGTTTTATATCCTATATTCAGAAACAACGGGTGTGTCTTAGACCCCGGTAATTACCGTAGGATAACTATACTATCCTGTTTTGGAAAGCTGTTTACAAGTATTTTGAATGAGCGTTTAAAGATATTTATTGAAACATTCGATTTGATTGGTATGGAACAAGCAGGCTTTCGGAATAACTTCTCAACACTTGATCATTTGTTTACCTTATGTGGCCTGACTGATATTCTGTTGTTTAAGAAAAAGCGTTTGTACTGTGCTTTTCTGGATTATGAAAAGGCCTTCGACAAAGTTAATCGATCGTTTCTAGGGCATAAATAATGGCATTAGTAGCAAAATATTAAAAGTTACACAAAATATGTATTCTCAAGCCAAAGTCATATGTATCTGTCAATGGTGATTATTCTGAATTTTTTTCTGTTCCATTGTTGGTGTAAAACAAGGAGAAAACTTGTCAGGACTAAATTTCCAAGCCAAGTGAAATGTTGAAACTTTTAGACTGAAATTCAAACAAACACACACCCGTTAACTATGTGTAACTTGTCAGGACTAAATTTTCCAAACCAAGTGAATGTTGAAACTTTAAGACTGAAGTTCAACAAAATACCCCATCAGCTATGTGTAAGTTTTCAGTGGCGTCAGTTAAAATGTAAATCAATCCTGCAGAATAAATTCAGAAAAAAAAGCGAACTGCAGTAATATAAAAACTCATTGCATAACACTCGCCGTCGCGGACTCCCGCTGGGAGGTCGTGGGTTCGAATCCCATCATGTGGGTTTTTCTACCCCGACCGGCTCCTACCCAGAGTTGAGTTTGTTGCGGACTCAGTTGGGAAGACTGGGACCACACAGTCGAGTTTCATCCACTTAATGGATGCGTTTCTGAGAATGTTGCTCAAATTTCCTGACCAACACTGCAGGTGCCTGTATCTCTCGGGCCTGGTTGACGCCGGATATATTATGAAAGGAAACGTAGAGTACAGCCCTGTCATGTAGTCAGACCGATATGGAAATCCGTAGCATCATCTTCATCATTCTCTTTCTCATCGATCAGCATTAAAAAATGTCTCAAATTTTGTTGCCATTCATGCCCTGCTCTCATGGTGACCTCAATTTCGATGTCCTCTCTCCACGTCTGTGGTCTTGTTTTGGTTCCGTCGGGGTCACCGGTATCGGTGAGTCCATGGGGGCTGTCGTTGGACGGACGTGGTGGCGCCCTCCGGAGGGAGAGCTCACTCACGCCGGCTCCGCGACTAAGCAATTATTGTCGGCAGTAGGGGGGCTTAGTAGGTGAGTCCATGGGGGCTGTCGTTGGACGGACGTGGTGGCGCCCTCCGAAGGGAAAGCTCACTCACGCCGGCTCCGCGACTAAGCAATTATTGTCATCAGTAGGGGGGCTTAGTAGGTGGTGTCCAGCGTATGTTAGATCAGAACACAGGCGCCACTGAACACTACCGAAGCGACTCGGCAGCAGTGCAGTGTCTCCTCCGGTGGATTGCCTCTTGACGACTTGACATTGGCTGCTACCTGTGGATTGCCGGTGCCGGGCTGCGGCGGGGCCAACTGGGCTGTGGCTGTGGACGGGTGCCGGAATGAGCGGCGTGGGTGCACTGCCTCTGAGGTAGCGCAGAGGTTGGGACAGCAAAAAAAAAAAAAAAAAAAAAAAAAGAAAGAAAAAAAGAAAAAAAAAGGCATCACGCACACAGCAGTGACAGGAGATGTAGGCCTTGACTGGTCAGTACTGTTGACCTGTGTGGTCAGTGTGTACACTGAGATAGGGACGGCTCCACTGGGCAGTCCTCCACTGGAACCGCTCATCACAAGCAGGATGAGTTTATCAGTGCTGTTTCTGCTGGCCGCCATAGACCTGGCTGCAGGTAATGCTCTGAGCTCTCTTCGTCTCTCTTTGTTCTTCTTCGTCGCTCTCGTCGTCGTCGTCGTTGTAGTTGTCGACATTGTATTATTCTGTCCTTCTGTCTTTTTTTTCGATTCTTTGTTTGTCTTCCTCTTCTTTGTCACCGTGGTTGTTTTGCCATTTTCTATCCCTTTCTTCCTTGATTTTCTACACTCATCATTCTTCTTCTTCGTCTTCTTCGTCTTCTGGGTTCTGCTTCTGCTTCTTCTTCTTCTACTTCTTCTTCTTTTTTTTTTTTTTTTTTTAGCATTCAGATCAGAACAGTTCATACAACAACAATAACACAACAACAACAACAGCAGCAATAACAATAATAATAATGATAAAGATGATAATAATAACAACAATAATATAATTATAATTATCATTATCACTACTATTATTATATTATCATCATTACTACTACTACTACTACTACACTACTACTACTACTACTACTACTACTACTACTACTATTATATAATGTTGGGACTTACTGGGACGTATAGAGCGCGGTTTCCCATCTATGAGAGGCTTACTGCTCTTCACAAACACACATGTCTAAGTTGAAATCGAATGACTGAGATTACGGGTGC